>CAUYRH010121159.1:0-14308 GCA_963574655.1 Perodicticus potto | reverse complement strand
GCATCTCTCTCCCCACTTGAAATCTCTCCCTCTACCAGGAGCTTTGGTGTTTTCTGTATTCTTCTCTGTAAATCAATTCTGTCTTACCACAGAGGGGTGGGGGGGGAATAATGTAATGAAGAATAATAAAATACATATATTTAGAAAATAAAAAAAATAAAAATTAAAAAAAAAAACTCTTCCAAAGTGCATGTGTTTTGAGAGAAGGCCAATATGATGTGAAGACAATATATCATGTAAAAAAGGCTAATCTCACAAGGTCTCCAATCACTTTGCCTAATGACTTGGATTTGCAACCCACATCTTCCCCTAGATTCTATCTATATCTTATTGACAGGTTATGTTTATACTTTTATTGACTACCACAATTATAAATTTCAAAACCCTATAGTAGAAATCATTACTCTGGAAGTTCAAGGCAGCATATGATTTCAGAATTTCTTAAATCTACTTATTACCCAAACAACCAAGTCAAATTGGTCAAAAAATCAGTTAAAAAATAATCAAACTGGGTATCAACACTGCTAACTATCCTACTCAGGTACTCAATAGGCATTGAATTATCTAACTTTCAAACACAGAGACTGGTGTCTCTAGGGCAGATGCAAAGCTTGAGCACAGCGCCCTGAATCCTCATCCCTTCCTGTGTGTAATGGTGACAACTAGAGAATGACTCTGTCCTGGGGAACATAACCTGGTAGAGAGCTAAGTGACAGTCCGACATTATACCTGGCCACTTATGTACAAAGCTAGCAGAAAAGTCCTGCTGACCATGTGTGGAAGCTCCAGGACATCACGCTACAGGCTTTTCAGACAGAAAAGATTCTCATGATTCTCTCACTTTAACAAAGGCTTCGTTAGCACCAACTCTAGGCAATGCTCTGAGCGAATTACAAATACTAATTCTTCTATTCCTCTTAGCAAAACCTCATGAGAGGACTATTATTAGTCATTTTATTGGTAAATGTGAGGTTACTTGCCCAAAGACTTAGAGCTAATAAGTAACTGAACCAGGATTTAAATCCAAAGAGTCTGTCTCCATGGTCCAAAGTCTTATTCTCCTAACCTCTTTTCAGCACTGCCTTTCCCATATCAGAGCAAGGCCAAGAGACCTAGAGGCCTCTCTCCACAGTTTCCATGAGGGAGGAGATTTAGCTACAACCAAAACCATATGCAAGAGTTGGTGAGGAAATCACCACTGATGCTACAAGGTCACGACATACTTCCCCGAAGTCTTTGTTTTTCAGTTGGGATTCATATTCAGCCCTATCAATTTCTTTTTTTTTTTTGTATAAGGGTAACTTGTAAGGTTACAATGATAATTACAGTCATATAAAATTGATGCAACAACAATTGATCCTTTAAGTTCAAATTTTCAGAATATAGATGTGTCTTTTCTCAGGATTTTCTTAATCATTTTAAATTCACAGGTGTTTGAGTTATCACAAACCTCTACTTATGACTTCAAATTATTTCTTCCTTTTTAATATTATCATACAAATTATGCAGAAACAGTTCTTGTGCCTTATGTATATTATTTAACTTCAAGGAACTGTTAGGAGATAAGATTTTCTTTAACTACTACCTGTCCTAAAAATCAGCATCATTTGCAGCCTTATGAAGTTTAAGATATCTGAAAAATGTCGTATGGGTCTCGTTCAATAAAATGGTAACAATGGGTGGATGGGAGAAGAACTGAGCTCCATTTCACAAAAACAATCAGTAGTTTTTATCTGAGTCTTCAGAAACTGAACAGTCTATACCTGTAGAAAGACTTGTGAAGAAACATTGAAATTTGTCTTGAAGCTGAATATTCAGACATTTCTAAAAAACAGGTAAATTCAAATTAGACAATCACATGTTGGGTATAGTTAGTCTTCCACTCCCAAAAGAGAACTTCAGTGAATCAATAAGTATCCGAAGACTGGAATGGGGTTGAGATTCTGGTTTTGGTTTCTGGAGGGTCATTAAAAAAAGAAGGGCCTATAGTAAAAGGTCTATTGTCTATTCCTGACTCCAGCATGGAAACTGGTAGAAACATATGTGAATACAGCTAACATCTAATTATGAAGAAAGGCAAAAAAGAAAGATTTTACTGAGCACTAAAAACTATTTCCAAGAATAAGTATCTAAAATGATAAAATTTGTCTAATAAGATGAAGTGTTAAACTTGCATATAAATACGAATGGCAAATTTTACAAGTACATGTACATAATATTAAAAGAAATATTTTGAACCAATGGAAATGGAAAATACTGTTCACATTTGGGAATAATGATTGGTGTTCTCAAGTAGAGGAAGGGCTATTACTAGGAGAATAATTAGGCCTATTCCACAGAGCTTCATGAGGCAGAGCTCGGGTCAAAGAGTAAGTGTTAAAAGGAAACAAACTACTTCCTTGTGAAGAAAAGAACCCTCTAGAATATGGAGCGTAAGTCCCTTACCTGTAATTTTTCTCTGAGAACATCATCTCTATTAAAGTTTGCCTCTTTCTTACTCATCTATTAACCTCCTTATTGTTTCCTAATGCCTGAACTTCCTAAAACCTAATCTGACAATGCAAAAAATGAATAAATAAATAAATTTTCACACTCTACAATACATTTCACAAATGTATTGTAAATAAGCAAAAAGTGTTTCTGGTTAAACAAGGGCATGATTTATTTTATGTTGGTTTTCATAATGAGTATTATATGTAATTATTTAATGAACAATCTTTTTGAAGAAATATAAAGCAATATACATCACAGGTATTTAATAGATTTTCTTAATAGATAATGATACTTTTCAATTCTTGGCAGCTGCCATTAATGTAAGACTTTTGTAAATAACCAAAAAACATTAGTTAGGAGACTCTGATTAGTCTCCTTAGGAACGAAGCAACATATACCTGCTAACAACCACCTTTTCTTTTTTCTTTTTTTTTTTTTTTTTTGCAGTTTTTGGCCGGGGCTGGGTTTGAACCCATCACCTCCGGCATATGGGGCTGGCACCCTACTCCCTTGAGCCACAGGCTCTGCCCTAACAACCACCTTTTCTGACGATTTTGCTATAGTAGAGACATGGCCATGCTTACATCAAAGTGTACAGAAAAGCAGCATACCAGAAAACCAAAGGGAAGTAAAAATACTACTAAGTAAGGGAACAGCCCTCTAAGTAGCCACCAACATCCCTGACCTTCTCTCCTGTCTGCTTAGGTTGCAGAAATCCCTTCTGCTACATGGAAAAATGAAATTGTGAAATCACCCCATCAATGTCTGTTTTTCTTTAGGAGGAATGACAGATTCTTTGCAAGTTAATGCATGAAAAAGAAACACAAACAAGACACACTGACTGTCTGTCCACCTCAGATTGAACCCCCAGGCCCTGGAGATTTGATTCGATTAATTCAGCGGGCCACGTTCCCCTCTGAGGCCCGAAGAGTTACAAAGCAGCCTTCACACATCCCTCCCTGCACCCCAGCTCTATGCACGCAGGATGAGTCAGAGAGCATCCCATCTGACTTCCCACAGACTCTGAAAAAGACTGCCCGCGGGAAAAAGCAGTAGTTCAGGTTCCCAGCTCCAAGGGAGATTCCTGCAGGTACTGAACCAGAGAACTGGTCTGTTTCCTTACAATTCGCTCATGCTCTTTGGAGCATGAGGTTAGCAATGGGCGAGGAGTTAGTTAAGGCACATGCACCATTTTTGTACTTGAGCACAGGTGCACAGGCTTTAACGTCTCAAAGAACCAATCTTTCATAAAAAAACAGTTTGACGAACGCTGGCTAGTCATACATACATACACCTGTGCACGCACACACACAAACACAACTCTAAGTAGTGCAAATAAACTGCCTGATACACAGAACCAATAGAATACATATAAGGCGCAAGGGCTGTTTTTACATAATTTGTGTGAAAATATTAAAAAGGAAAAGGTCATTTGAAGTCAGAAGTAGAGGTTTGTGATAACTCAAATACCTGTGAATTTAAAATGATTAAGAAAGTACTGTGAAAAGACACATTTATATTCTACAAACTGGAACTTAAAGAATCAATGGGATTGCATCAATTTTATATGACTTTAAAAAAAACTATTCATTAAATAATTACATATAACACATTTGAAGTACACACAAATCTTCTAATAAAAAATACTGAATCATAAGGACCAGTTAAAAAGTGGAAATGAATTTGTGTCAAAGCTGAATAATAAACATTTACCAGAATGGCTTTAAAAGTCTATATTCCTGGAGCCGGGACGTCAGAAATCTGTCTTGAGGAAAAAAAATACAAAGTTCAGGCAAATATTTATGCCCCAGAATTTTTTGTTGCAGTGTTATTTATAATAGTAAAACAAAAAAAGTAGAGGCGATAATAAATTCCAACAACAGGGGAGTCAAATAAATTATGATATGCCCATTTATTCAGATTATTACTCAATGATTAAAAATTATGTGTCCTATGAATATATAATCTGGAAAGGCACAGAGTTGAGAATTGCACTAATTTCTACATGGAAACAGGCTGAGCAGAAACATACCAAATGCTACAGCATGTATTTCTAAAGAATGAGATAATGGATAAATGTTATTCTCTTCCTTTTACATTCTGGTATTGATAAAATTTTCCACAATAGACATACATTTCTTTTATCAACAGGAAATAAACAAAAATTTCTTTCTTACGAAACTGTCAGTAAGGGCTTCCCAGAGTCCTAGAAGTCTAGAGATTTTCAGACCTAGCATTCTGCTCCTCTAATGACATTTTCCCTAAATCTAATTAGTAATTGTGGAAATGAAAACCAAACAGAGGAATGTACCCTTTTCAAACACCTTGCTTTTAAAGGGAGTTTTGATTGTCATAACAACTCAGGGGCATTTGACCATTTAGGAGAAACTTTCTCTCCAGAGCTGCAGACGGGCGACCAGGGCCTTTCCCTCTGGGCTGCCGGGCTCTGCCTCACTCACTGCGAGATGTCAATCAAGCTCCAGATGAACTTGATAACATTGAACCTAAAGTGAACATTATTTGTTTATCTTGCCAGCTTTGAGAATGTCAGGCTTTCTGAGAATTAAGAGCAACGCATCATTAGGCACTGGGGTCTCAGAGGTGTGACTTCACTATCTACAAGCTCCAAGTAGAAATCAAATTCTGCAAAGGAGGAAGACACATCCAAATTAAACTGACCCACTTTGCAGTCAGCTTATGCACAACCATTCGGAGTAACATGCATTTATAAACATTAGGGCAATTGGTAAACAGGCTGAACTGTCATCCAACTGCCACAGTTTCTTCCCTCCAGCCCTCCTATGAAGTGTAACACGATTATTGTGTGATTGTGGATGTGTTTGATATGAAGCGTTATGAGTAACTTGTATAAAGTTCCACCTCCTTTGGCTTTACCAGTTCCAAAAAATACTCATTTCCAAAACGATCTGAGGGTCTACTAAGTGGGTAACATGACATGCTAGATGGCACCAAGGAGACAGAGCCCCACAGTAGAGAAACAACCAAATTCTTTCTGCCAAAAGCACCACACCAAAGTCTCACTTCTAAATGCACGAGTCTCTGCAGCAGCGCTTTCCTCCACACCTTCCTTACTATGATTTTTAGCAAATATCTTGTCTCACCAAAAATGAGTGGTAAACAGAAAGGAATCATTCAAGGACTTATGCATAAGATTTCAAAAATGACTATGAGAGAGGGTAAAACCCCATATGAAGATGAAGGGTTTAGACAAATCATTCAATATAATTTTTAAAAATTCAAACAGTATAATATCTCTTTTAAGATGGCAAGTTGAGCTGACAGAGCTCAAAAAATATATAGAAAAAAAGCTACGAATAAAACAACTAACCATAGTAAAAAGAAAAACACTAAACATAAAAATATTGCATAAATTAAAATAATAATTAGGCCAGGCACAGTGGCTCATACCTGTAATCTTCCTGCTTTGGGACAACTGCTGGAGGCCTGGAATTCAAGACCAGCCTAAGCACAACAAGACCCTCTCTCTAAAAAAAAAATAGAAAAAATTAGCCAGGCACACACCTGTAGTCGCAGTGACTTGAGAAGTTAATGCAGGAAGATCACTTGAGCTCGGGAGTTTGAGGTCGAAGTGAGCTATGATGATGCCACTGTGTTCTAACCCCAGCAACAGAGCAAGACCCTGTCTAAAAAAAAAAAAAAAAAAAAAAAAAACCATAATTACTATTATTATGAGAACAATAGATCAGAGAGATAAAGTGGTCTGATATATAATATGTTGGTAATACAGAAAGCAGAACCAAGAGAATAAAAAAAAAGTTCAGAAATATGGAAGAAAAGATTATCAAATTAAAAATTGAACCTTTAGATTGAATGGGATCATCATGTACCAACAAAAGAAAGTAGACAGTTTTCAAAATTGAAATGGATTTCTGGGAATTTTGACATAAAAATTTGTTACAAAGTAGGCAACTCCTTATTGCCAGATATATTTAGAGAAAGGTACAAAACTACAAAGATTTGTATTTATTTATTTTTATTGTTTCAGGTTAATTTGAGGGTACAGAGAGTTAGGTTACAATGTTTGCCTTTGTTAGGTATAGTCTTTCTTATAATTGTGTCCTGCCCCCAAGAGGTGTGCCATATACCCTAACATTGTGCCATTAAGCGGGAGCATACCCATCCCCCTCCTCACGCCCCTCTCCCTGGTCCCTCGTTCACTACAAAGATTTTTTTTTTTTAAATCATAAGGGATTCAAGCAGAAAAGGGAAGGTATATATAAGTCTAAGCAAGAAAGTCTGACAATTTATTTTTTGACCCTTTGTGACACTGTCTAAAGTAGAAACATGTAATTAAATATAAACAAACAAATAAATAAGTGAGTGCTCTAAACTTCATATTTTTCTTTAGCTTTAGTCAGACACTTAAAGACCCAAACAATCTCTCTTGCGGAAGAGAAACATTTATCTAAAGATTTTTGCTTCAAATTATTCAGCAATTCCTTTAAATTTCAGTGGATTTTATTGCTGTTAAATGTAATTACAATTAAATTTAGTGCTTATAAGTTAAGCATATAGTGTAATACATTTATTTTTCTAAAATCACTTTTTAAAAATCTATCTATATATATGCATAGAATGATGTTTAAAATGATGGTATCAATTCTTGATTATTTCCTGGCAGTGAAATTTAAGTATGTTCTTTTTTATTCTTTACACTTTCTTCTTAACACTTCTATACCCTTCTGTATGGTTTGAATTTTTATATAAATTCATTTTATTAAAATTATATAATTATATATTAATGAATAAATAATAATGAGCCTGGGTACCTGAATTTCTGGCTCTCTGTTTTAATTATTGAAGTGGGATTTGCAATGTTTTCCCTGGGAAAAATAATAATTTTCATGTGTTTGATGTGTCAGGTATAAGGGTCCCATCACTGTGTGCTGGCAGGCATCGTGATCATAGGTGGTCCTGGGGGTTCTACACAAAAAATATCCCCTAAAGATTGAATCAGACGAGAGATGTGACAACAAGGTGACTTAAGAGCCTCTTAAACTGTCAACCCAAGGATTAAAAACATTTGTAGCATTCTTGGGTTTTACAATAATCCTTTCTTATTACTCACTTATACAGGACTCTGATGCATATTGGATAATTCTTTCTTTAGCTATTTCTAGTCAGGGAACTGAAGCTACCCTGGATATGTCACACTTGACATTAATCTATCCTATAGCAAGAGACTGCAGGCACAAGTTTAAAAATCAATGAATTGATTGCCATGAACCTATAGTTACATTCCAAATGCCTAAATAAGAATGGCTATAGGTTGCCCCTGCATTACAGATGAGATAGGTTCTGTAGGTTCTTGAGAGGTCTGAAAGTTAAGTTCATGCATTCATCCCAGGAAAAGTGCTACATACCTCATTGCTGAATAGAATATCACTATGGGCACCTTGTGAAGCTATAGACCAACACCAGCACCTACTCTGCCCTTCAAAGCAATTTTCTAGAATGGTCATCAAAGCTGTAATTATACTACCCTTGATGTCCTGAATGTCATCAAAACATCTTCCTTTAAATATTTCCTTTATCTTTGGGTAAAGAAAAAAGCTATTGGGGGCTAGATCAAGTAAGTGTGGAGGGTGTTCCAATACAGTTATTGATTTACTGGCTAAAAACTGTCTCACCAGACAGGGATTCGTGAGCTGGTGCATTGGCATGATGCAAGAGTTGGTGGCCAAGATTTTCAGTTAAGAGTGGCCTAATTGTTTCTCTATCAATGTTTACTTGATCTGCCATGCTTTTCACAGTCAACCAATAATTTTGATGCATAATTCAATAAATTTTTGCAGTAGTTTCATCAGTGCTGCTACTAGACACTCTGACCTCTCTTCATCAGTGACTCTTTGTCTCCTCTCAGAAAAATATTTAATTTATTTGTACAGTGTCGTTTTCTTCATGTCATTATCCCCACAAACTTGGACTAACATGTCCCTGATTTCACTTCCACTCTTGCCAAGTTTAACAAAAAATTTATGAATGTTTGTTTGTTGCTCTAATTGAAGCTCCAACATTCTCACACAGCACACAAAAACACACAACAATAATGAACACCACTCAGTAAGACACCACCACACATCAACACAAACAAACTGTGAGGCACTGATATACCTCGATTATGAAACCTTACCAAGTTGTTTGTACACTATTGTCAACATAAGCTCATGATGGCAGGTTTTTGAACTTGACTATCAGAGCTCATACATTGGAAGAGGTACCTATTACTTGTTTATAAGTACAAGTCATGCATCACTTGGATGTTTATAATTCAGGGACTTACTGAAACAGCCTCCTTTGTGTGAGTTGTACGTATGTCAGATGTTTGCAACTTGGAAACTGCCTGTATGTTAATTATCTTTTAGCAATTATCCAGAGATCCTCCCAATTCTAGGTAAGACTAACATGGAAATGAATGGACTGTATCCATTCTTTGATACATTCATTCACCTTGCCCCCGGCGGAAGGGACTGTATTCATTCGTTTCCTGGCCAAGGAACCCATACACCTATATATACCCTGAGGCTAGAGGCCTAAAGGGGGAGACCGGGAGAGAAAGGGAGAGCGCTTCACTTGAGTTCCCTCCCTCTACCAGGAGCTTTAGTGTTTTCTGTATTCTTTTCTGTAAATAAATTCTGTCTTACCACTGGGGGGTGGGGGGAAATAATGTAATGAATAATAATAAAATACATGTATTTAAAATAAATAAATAAATAAAAATAAATTTTTTATCCATTGTGAGGTAACTTTTTTAAGTGGCGAGAGGTGCAGGTCCAGTTTCAGTCTTTTACACGTGGCTAACCAGTTCTCCCAACACCATTTATTACACAGGGCTCCTTTCCCAGTGTAGGCTTACGTTTGGTTTATAGAAGATCAAATGGTGACATGAGGCTGGTTTCATCTCTAGATTCTCGATTCTATTGCACAGATACATGTCTCTATTTTTATGCCAATATCATGCTGTTTTGATCACTATAGACTTGTAGTATAACCTGAAGCTGGTAATGTGACGCCTCCAGACTTGGTTCTATTTTGTGGAGTTGTGTTAGCCTTTCCCTTGTTCCCTTGAACAAGGTTTCCCTTGTTTCATGTGAATTGAAGAAATATTTTTTCAAGTTTTTCAAGGTATGATGTTGGTGTTTTAATGAAGATTGTATTAAACCTATAGATCATTTTGGGCAGTACAGACATTTTAATGATACTGATTTTTCCCAGCCATGAGCATGATCTCAGGATGTAAAATCAATGTCAACAAATCAGTACCCTTCATATAGGCCAACAACAGTCAAGTTAAGAACCCAATCAAAGTCATAATACCCTTTTCAGTAGTGCCAAAGAAAATGAAATACCTTGGAATACACTTAAAGAATGTGTTCTCCCTCTACAGAGAGAACTATGGAACCCCAAGAAAAAAAACAGCAAAAGATGTTAACAAAGCTATACCTTTTAATCAACATGTTAAATGTAAATAAGAAATATAAATCAGCAGGAACAAAACCCCACAAAACTTCAGTGTGCATGAGTACAACCTGATTTACGAAGTCTGGAGTAGTGCCAGAAAATTCTATTTCTAGTAAGTCCCTGGGTGATGCTAATGCTGCTGGTCCCTGAACCACTGAGAACCACTGAGCTAAAAGCACAAACTCGAGTTGCTTCCACAGAGATGGAAGACAGGAAGATAAATTTTGAGCCTTGGAACATCTGAAAATGCCTTTATTTATTTATCATGCTTAATTAAGAATATGAGAATTCTAGACTAGAAAGCATTGATCTTCAAAATCTGAAGGCTGCTGTTGCGGAATCCAAGGTAATTCTGATGCCTGGTCCTTTGTGTCCCCAACATCCTCATGATGTTGATGTGTCTTAGAATGGGTTTATTTCCATCCAGTGTGCTAGGTAACTGTTGGATCCTTTTAATTTCAAAAGTCAACTACTTTAGTCCTGGGAAATTGTCTTGAATTATTTCTTTTATGATTACCTTCCCCATTTTTTCTGCCTTTTCTTTCTGGGACATCCATTTGAACATTTAACTTCTTGGATTCACTGTCCAGTTCCCTTATCTTTTCTTTCCCATTTTCCATCTCAGTTTTTTTTTTCTTTTTTTTTTTTTTGAGATGGAGTTTTACTTTGTCACCCTCAATAGAGCACGGTGGCATCACAGCTCACAGCAACCTCAACCTCTTGGGCTCAAGCAATCCTCTTATCTCAGCCTCCTGAGTAGCTGGGACTACAGGCGCCTGCCACAAGGCCTGGCTACTTTTTAGAGATGGGGTCTTGTTCTTGTTCAGGATGGTCTCGAACCTGTGAGCTCAGGCACTCTACCTGTCTAAGCCTCCCAGAGTGCTGGGATTACAGACATGAGCCACTGCACGGGCAGGTTTGTTTTTTTTTTTTTTTAAAGAGACATGGTCTTGTTCTGTCGCCTCTGGGTGGAGATACAGCAGCATGATGCAGATCACAGCAGCCTAAAACTCCTGGGTTTAAGAGATTCTGCTGCCTCAGCCTCCTGAGTAGCTGGGACTAGAGGTGTGTAGCACCGTCCCTGGCTAGTTTTCTTTTTCCTTTTTCAGAGATGGGGACCAGGCTGACTGAACTCCAGGGCCCACCATGGTCTCCCAGAGGGCCACCTTCACTGTGCTCGGCTTCCAAGGAGGACCCTCCTGTGTGAGCCGGGGCTGCCTTCACTCTGCTCGGCTTCCAAGGAGGACCCTCCTGCATCATCTTCTCCTCTTCCATTTCTAATTTTTCATTTCTGCTGTATTTTTCTTTTTTTTCTTTCCCCACAAATATTTTATTTAAATATTAAATTAAAAAAATACATTAATTATTTGGCATATATTTCTCATGTTAACATAAGAAACAAAACAATTCAGTTATGGTAAAAAAAAAAAAAACCCTATGTACATTGAGTCAGATGGTGCAGTGTCCTCACACGGCCACTGCGCTGACAGTGCAGAGTGGCATTGCTGAGACCCACAGGACACACATCACGCGCTCTTCAGAAACAAGACACAAAAACATGACTTCACTGTCCTCCAGAAGAGGTTTCACAGCAATGAGGAGAAACATGAACCTCTGTGAAAGTAAAGTGCTCGTAGGTGCTTCAAAAAGGAAGCACGCGTTGGCTGCGAGGCCTTTGATCTGCGCGTTAGAACAGACATCATGGCAAAGGGGGCGTCTCGTGTCGAAGGCGGCTGTGCTACCTCTGTGAAATGAAAGCAAAAGGCCTGCTGCCCTGGACACCGGCTCCTCTCTGGCTCTGCAGTGTCTTCCCAAGTCAGCAGGAGCCTGTGGACTTTGCTCTGCGGCCAGGCACCAGGCGCCCACTCCAGACAGCCCCTCGCCCCATGTGAGACAGTCGCAGAGCACAGAGCAGCGGGAATGGAGTAGCGAGCTCACCGATGGCAGGCAGGGCCTAGACGATCTGCTGGGGATCTGCTGGGCACTGACCGCATGCACATGGCCCCCATGTGCCAGCCTTCTGCCTCCTACCCTCAAGTAACTGGGTCAATCTTTGGCTTTTAAAAATACCCACTTTCAGCTCGGCGCCTGTGGCTCAACAGGCTAGGGCGCCAGCTATGTACACCTGAGCTGGAGGGTTCAAATCCAGCCTGGGCCTGCCAAACAACAATGACAGCTGCAACCAAAAAAAAAAAAAATGGCCAGGCATTGAGATGGGCGCCTGTGGTCCCAGCTACTTGGGAGGCGGAGGCGGGAGACTCGCTTGAGCCCAGGAATTGGAGGTTGCTGTGAGCTGTGATGTCACAGCACTCTATCCAGGGTTACAGCTTGAGGCTCTGTTTCAAAAAAAAAAAAAGGCTCGGCACCTGTGGCTCAACGGGCTAAGGTGCCAGCCACATACACCTGAGCTGGCGGGTTCGAATCCAGCCCAGGCCATCAACGAAAAAATGGCCTGGCATTGTGGCGGGCGCCTGTAGTCCCAGCTACTTGGGAGGTGGAGGCAAGAGACTCACTTGAGCCCAGGAATTGGAGGTTGCTGTGAGCTGTGATGCCACCGCACTCTATCCAGGGTGACAGCTTGAGGCTCTGTCTCAAAAAAAAAAATACCCACTTTCCCCACTTTCCTAATGACCTCTGTTTAATACTGCAGGTTGTGAGAAGCCAAAGTAAGCTGAAGGCACCTGTGGTAGGTAGAGGGATGGTCTGCTGTATTTTTCATTTCTAAGAACTTTTTTAAAAATTTCTGTTGGACAGTATCTTGTTTTTATGAATTCTATGTATCATGATTTCTGAGATTAATAATAGTTCTTAAAATTTCTTTTCCCTGAATAGTTTCTGTGTCCTCCACGTTTTTCTTTTCCTTCCTTTTTCTTGTCTTTTCTTTCCCAACTGAGGCTCTACTCAAGGGACATAGAGATGTGGAGGCCAGGCAGCCTGCTCTCCTTCCTACACACATGTACAAACAAGACTACCCCTACAGCCGACGGCTTCCACTAGATGAGGTCACTTCCATGGCGTGGTCTGTGGCTTTTGCTCTCCCTTCATTACGATGAGCCAGTTTAACTCATTTGCCCCAGATGTGCAGGCCCCAAGAGCTGCAAAAAGGAACAGCAAAGCGCAATCCACGTGTGAAGCCATCTTTTGCTGCTCCTCTAAGAGTCGACCAAGTAGGGTCAGAGAGGTAGCCGGAAAGGCCTGTGAGGGGCCATGGCCAGTAGGAGGGTCTTGTGGATCTGCACTTTCTTCTCTCCTCTGAGGAATGTCCCCTGGCTGGATGACACTCTGTAACTGGGAAACCAGGCAAGGGGCAGAGGGGAGGCTCACTGCTGCAAACCTTAAGTCTTCCTCTGGCCGCTGGCCAGGTAGGGCAGAGCATTCATCATCCAGGGATGCTGGACACGCTCAGGAGGCCCAAAGACCTCTACATCCCGGATAAACAAGGCTGAAGGTTGAGCTTTGACCACTCTACAACAAGCCTCTAACCACCAATTATCTGTCTGTGAAAGCACAGAACTGCTATTAGATGAAGGAGAGGCAGCCTGCTCTTTGCTGACTTTAGCGAGACCTGGCTCTGACAGGCTCCTCATACCAGGCCTCAGCAGTCTAGGAGAGAGGAGTGGGAGGGAGGTGGCAGGAGCTGATGGCAACATCAGCATCTCCTAGCACCAAGCAAGTCTGGAACTCAAGGAGTACAGCCCCAGGGTGGCCAAAGAGACCTAGGGTTGCAACATACAGAGAGATCCTTTAGGACAGGAAATGCCACTGCAGTATGGCTGTGCCACCAGCACTCTGCCCAGCTCTACTTGAGCAGACGGAGTGGGAGCGGATATGCAGTCAGATTAGGGAGCTGCTGCATGACAGCTTTGGCCTTAGAGCCCACCCCCACAAGAGGAAACTGTCCTGGGATTGAGTAGACCAGACCACAAGAGCTGTTAGACTGTTACCCCCAAACAGACCTGCCTCAACCCACTGCCAGCAGGTCCCTCCTCTGAAATCGTCGTGCAGTATCATGGCACACAGTTATACTGCCCATGTGTGGGGAAAGAGGCAGGCAGAGGCACAGGGCAAGTCCCCTGCTGAGCGAACCTAGGCCTGATGAGAAGCATGGACCAGAGCCGGGTGGTGAAGTGGGACCATTTGAGACAGAGAACCAAGAGAACACTGGTCCTTGGCCGGGCGTTGTGGCGGGCGCCTGTAGTCCCAGCTACCTGGGAGGCGGAGGCAGGAGACTCGCTTGAGCCCAGGAATTAGAGGTTGCTGTGAGCTGTGTATACCACGGCACTCTATCCAGGGTGATAGCTTGAGGCTCTGT
>CAUYRH010121154.1:0-36104 GCA_963574655.1 Perodicticus potto | reverse complement strand
GGCTGGGGCGATTCACTCAGTTCCAGCCCTGTCCCTGATTGATGTTGCTGCTGGAACAGAACAAGTTCACAGAATTTATTTCTGTCAAGGCTATTTTCCCTGATCAGACTGGGGCTGCAAATGGGTCTGGCTCAGTCTGTGAGTTCCATCCTTTTGTCTCCGCTTTCATCACCTGAGGGCCAGGTTGGTCCAAAGATCACGTGCCTTGGTTGCTGGTCCACTCTGCCGGCACCGGAGAAACCGCCCGCTTTCCCTGACCGCCCAGAAGACTGGGAGTGTCTCCTCAAAACATCCCCAGGGGTGCAGCTCTCCTGCTATTGTTCCTGGAGCTGGCTGCCGTTTTGTGCCTCAGGAGACCTTCCCCCTAGCCAGGTCTCCTCTCAGCTCACTCCCCTCTCACCACTCCCAATCCAGAAAACCAGCACAGTTCAGCAACAGTCTGTGCCCGTCTACACCCCTCAAGAAAATTTCGAAGAATCTGGACTCTGCGGGGAACAGGCCTCCAGACCTCGGGGTGAGAGTGGAGGGGAACACCAGGAACTCCGACTTGCAGGTAGAGAGTATATACAGTTTTATGCCTGGCTGGAGAGCACCATGGCACCCTAGAAGGGGAAGGAGGTCTGGTTTTTAGAAGGTCTCTCCTGTGGGGTAGGATGGGAGGACGTCCGGACTCTGCTGGCTTGTTTGTATGGGAGTTGGGGGAGGGGACTCCCGTCTGCTTGGTGATATGCTCTGTACCTTTTTGTTTGTGTCCTCAGGGTCTCAGGTCTCCCCAGCAGGGTTGATATGTACTCTTCGACTTTTTCTTTTGGCTCAGATCCAAACCATCAGCTTTCTTGCTGAATTTCTGTCCTTTAACACTCCTTTTGGACGGGAACCTCTGCGGAAAGCTGGCTACAGATCGCCATCTTGGCTCCTCCCCCTGGTTCATAGATTTTAAAGGCTGTTATGACTTGTGCAACAATTAGCATGCAGGAGATAGCCACAAGTCATGAGCAGGTAAAGAAGGCAGAGAGTGACTTTCTAATTGGAAATCAGCAGAATAACCAGGAATATCCACTTACTTGGTACATTTATTAGTTTCACCATTTATGCATTAATTAATTAACTAATTAATTAATTTAACACTTACTATATCAGTGCTGGACACAAAGAGATCTAAAATGTGTTCCCTGCTGTCAAAGAATTTACAGTCTACTAGCACTGCCAAAAAATATGTATATGTATTCTTCTTATAAGGAATTAAATAGGCTTCACAGAGATTGTCACCAGATTGAGACATTTTAGTGAGCTAGAAGAAGCCTGATGAAAGGCACAGAACTGTAGCAAACCTCCATTTGTGAGTAGGCAAGTCCTTGGGTATGGCTGGAGCCTGAGATGTAAGGCACGGTAAATTGGCCAAGGAGAGAAACAATCATTAAACATCCAGTGTTATGAATTATTGACTTTATTGTTTTTGTTTGTTCGTTTGTTTCTGGGACTGAGTCTCACCATGTTGCCCCTGGGTAGAGTGCTGTGGTGTCACAGTTCATAGCAATCTCAGATTTCTGGGTTCAAGCGATCTTCTTGCCTCAGCCTGGGACTAGAGACACCTGCCACAACACCGTCTGGCTAGTTTTTCTACTTTTAGTAGAGATGGGGTCTCATTCTTGCTCAGGCTGGTCTCAAATTCCTGAGTGCTGGTGATTCACCTGCCTTGGACTCCCAGAGTGCTGGGATTACAGGCATGAGCAATGCACCTAGCCAAAATATTTACTTGTGTTAATACATGTGTCATTTTAAACTGCAGTGTCATTAACAGCTTTGTGTTTTGGAAAGATGACTTTTTGTAACAATATGGAAGACAAGGCTAGCAGTGGGGAAACTGGTTAGGGCGTGTACTTTAATACTTAGAGTGTAAGAGCTTAAGGAGAGGTGGTGGTGCAGCTAGAGGCAGTGTAGAGAAGAGACTACTTGTGTAGGTGGGTTTGGTAATTGGTTGGAAGTCAGATCTGTAACATCATTCACCACAGTTGACAACAGGAAGGGGTGTAGTTCTGGAAGGAAGGGTGGTGAGGAATGTGTATTGGTGCTTTGGAGCTAAAGACCGTGCGGCCAGCTCAGGAGGGTGGGACGGGCCAAGGAGGCAGTGGTGCCCATCTTCTGGTCAGAGAGATGCAGAGTAGAAATGAAAGAGCATGCCAAGGAGAGGTCTTGAGAATCACTGCTTGTCAAAAACTGTAGAGAAGAGGAAAACTCTAGAGAGGAAACTAAAATGAGAACCTGAACTCACAGTGTGGACATTGATGGAGAAATGGAGAGAGCAGCCAGCAGTGTCCCATGTTAAATAGTCAAGGGAGGAGTTCCCCAAGAGAAACCTACTGAGTGTCAACATATCCTCGCTGTTTGTATACAATCTGGGTACTATAGGGATTATCTTTTACTGTCCTGTCCTCCCATGTTGGTGGAAAACCAATGCACTACCAGAGAACCCATGAATTCTTAGGGATTTACGTTGTCTGATCCAAGCTTCTGCTGTATCAGTTCAGTTATGGACTGTCTCACCATCCTCCCATGCTGGTATCACCTGCTTTATATTCACACGCTCACAAACTACTGCCTCACATTTTTGTAGGTAACAGCTTTTGCTCAAGTTTTGCAAAAATACACATATTAGAGATTTCACAATGTTTCCTCTTTTAAATTTTGAAAAGAGAAACTCTTCCAAGGTGGTTTTCTGAAATCTCAGATTCAGAAAAGGGCTCCCCTCTCCTCCGGAAGGCTGGAATAATACATAGTGTATCTCTCTAGCCTGAGTGGTGCAAGAAATCCCAAGAAGAGGGTGAGGAATGAGTGATCAAGTCAACCAGCAATCTCCCCTTAACACTGATGTTAACTCATCCTCACACAAATCTCATGAGATTAGATTACCATGATTCCAAGTTCTACAAACAAAGAAAATGAGACTCATGCACATTAACTGAAGCTAAAGGCAAGGAGGCAAAGTCATTCTTAAACTGTACTTGCTTCTTATTTTAAGTTCTTTAAATTGTCAACAAGCCACATGGGAGTCATTGTACTGGTCAAAAGAACACCAGCAGCCTGTACACAAGGTTGACGCTTCTCCTCAGCTCTTTGCTGAACACCAGCCCACTTTCTTGCGTATTTAGAATGTCCATCCCTTGCTGTCTACTTTTCAGAACCTTATCCTTTGAATAAGGGTAACCTTATCCCCTCCCATGTCATCAATAAAGTTGTCCTGATCACCTCTGTTCTACTAACTTTTCTCTCCTTTAAACGCTAATATCCACATAAGTTGTAATAATTTATTTGATACTTGTTGCAAATTGCCTGGAATTTTCACTTATCCTTTCCATTAAGTATCAAGACTTTTCATCTAAGTTGAAAACTTCTTAAAAACAGAGAGACTAGCTCCTAAAAATTATAGCCCGCTTCCTTCTCTCTCTGTCCACACTCTAACAACTATGTGTCATTTAAAAGACTGGGAATATAACCTTACTCATAATAATATGCAGGCGGTTTTCAAACATAACCCATTTCTCCTAAACCTTCACTGGTGTTACAAATAAATATTATGAAATTGGAAGCCACTGACATCAAAGGGCTGATCTTCTGTGGGAATAACAGCACACTTCTGCTTGACTAAAGCCTTTGTTTTTTTTGTTTTTTTGCTTTTTTGTTTTTTGTAGAGACAGAGTCTCACTTTATAGCCCTTGGTAGAGTGCCCTGGAATCACACAGCTCACAGCAACCTCCAACCCCTGGGCTTAGACGATTCTCTTGCTTTGGCCTCCCGAGTAGCTGGGAATACAGGTGCCCACCACAACGCCCGAGAGGTCAAAGCCCTTTGTCCTTCATGTGATGCTTGTTGAGCACCTAAACCTTTCTTGGGCTATGCCAGATTTTGAGGTTGTATCCATAAGTGACAACCTAACACTTTCTCTCAGAGCTTCTAGTCTAGTGGGAGATGCAAACAAATTATCTCACATTACAATTATCTTACAGTGCGGTATGTATCCCCAGCTTGCCTAGATCTGAAGAGTATGAATCTATTACATTCTCATTCTGTTTTTCAGATTTACTTCCCAGAATGCCCCAGAGTGGATTTTATTCATACTTCTTTCTAATAGGCAACTTCTAGATCATGACCTTACTGTGCTCCCCAGTTCATGATTGCTGTGCATTTTAAAGTTCATCCTTTATGGGAGGGAGCTTCTCTAATGATTCTCAAAGATCTCTGCCTCTTGATACTCTTGATACCCTTGGCCACAGCATCGTGAACGGCCCCCAGAAGGAGCCACTTGGCACCCACAGAAACTTGAGATGGTGAGTTTTCTTTTCTTTTTCTTTATTTTTCTTTTCTTCTTCTTCTTTTCTGAGACAGAGTCTCACTATGAAACCCTGGGTAGAGTGCCGTGGCACCACAGCTCACAGCAACCACCTCAAACTCTTGGGCTTAAGTGATTCTCTTGCCTCAGCCTCCCAAGTAACTGGGACTGCAGGCACCCACCACAACACCCAGCTATTTTTTTTGTTGCAGTTGTTTAGCTGGCCCAGGCTGGGTTTGAACCCACCATCCTTGGTGCATGTGGCTGGTGCCATAATCACTGTGCTATGGGCACAGAGCCATCTTCTTCTTCTTTTTTTTTAAGACAGAGTCTCACTCTGTTGTCCTGGAGGGTGTGCTGTGGTATCATCTCAGCTCACAGCAACCTCAAACTCTTAGGCTCCAGTGATCCTCTTGCCTCAGCCTCCCAGAGTGCCAGGATTACAGGCATGAACCACTGCGCCCAGCCAATAAATGTTTTGAGCCACTATGTTTTGGAGTGATTTGTTAAACGTTGACAGATAACTGATCTAGCTTAGAATAGGCTGGTTGTGCCATAATTAACATGGACTTGATATGAGCTCTTATGCCTCTATTTGTTTCCCCAGATACCTTCCTAACTTGTCCTTAAGACATTCTAAACTTCAGGGTTGCCTCTCTTCCCTTCTAACTTCCTAAATAGTCAACACTGCTTGGTGACATATTCTACTTCCTTATAGGAAGTTAGAGTTTGACCACCATTATAAAAAAAACCAAAAATAGGTTATAAATAAGACATGAACAACTTTGTCTCTATAGGATAGTGTCTCAAGGTCTTAGAAAATAATTTTGGTTTAGTTTGTGTGAGCACAGAAATGGGCTAGTCACCCATTTCTGTCGCCTATGCAATAATTTCCTCATTGCTTTTCCTGACCCCAGGGGTCTGTTCTCACTTCTGCAAGTCAGGAAGATTTTTCTGAAATGCAAATCTTCTACCTGCCTCCACCACACAAACACACAAATTTAAAACACTTTGAGAAATTCATTGATCTCAGATAAATTACACAATACCTTTTCATGACCCGTCTAGGCTGGCAAGGTTGGGTCAGCACACACCTTTCCAACCTGGTCTTTCCCGTCTCCTCACTGGGTCTTGGGGCTTATTTCCTCGGGCTGGAATACTCATACTCACTGAGGCTGCTTGTTTTCTCAATCACAGCTCCTACCTCAGATCTTCCTTCTTCACTCAAGTTTTCCACAACCTGTTCACATGTTACCATGTAAGTGTCCTTCACAGTATGTTTCCCCAATTACAATATTAAGATCTTTTGGTGAAAGTATTAGAATTAACAGATCCAGGACTAGATTATAAACTCCCTGAAGGTAGCACATAACTGTTTCTCACCTTTGTGTCATGACCCATGGCAATAGGTGGATGAACGATAAATATTCGAGAATAAATGAATTTTCTAGATGGTACTCAACTGTTTGTTGTAATAAATTATGTTATTATTATTAAGCTAGAACATTAAGAGAATATTAATTTTGTTTTACATCTAGTATGATCACAACATAGACAAGGAGATAAGAATAGAAAGAAAGTGGCATATTTTTAAAGCTTGCCATATACGTATCTCAAATATGTTCTTCTTAGTCAATGTGGTACGTATTAGTCCAATTTTATGCTGTATGACAGTGATTCATCAAACACTATTTTGTATTTCTATACAGAATGTTAAGTTTCCAGGTTATTTTGACCAAGTTTCATGAGGTATTAGATTAATGCATGCTAAAAGCAAATTTGTCATTTGGTTAATGATTGATTGGTAATGAACTCATCCACTTCACAAAACCAGATTTGCCTTGCAGCATCAAATTCAAGAAGCACTGACCCTCTTAGAAACAAACAAACAAAAAGGCCACCGCAAAACAATCTACCTTAATGGTGCTTGTCGGTTCTTTTCTTCTTTTTTGCTTGGTCAGATTTTTCCTCAACATTGTGCGTTTTCATTAGAATCAGGCTGACATTTTTCTTTAATCTTTGTTCCTCTGATGAGTCTCCCCTCAAAACTAATTTTAAAAATAAAGCTTAAAGCTTTGGAGCTTTTGAAATATTGAGTTCTTCAAATTTAATTTTTTCTCATTTTGTTTCTTATTTATACTCTGTAAATAAATAAATATATATATACACACATATATTTCAAATTGAGACAGACCTTGAAACATAACGTGTCTTTATATAGCTGTGATCCACCCACTTAGAAGAAAACAATTCATGAACATGGAGTTTAAAATATATCATAAAATTCACGCTTCATGCTGTGCCAATTTAACACAAACATGCCACATCCTTTGCATTAATAACCATAGACGATGACTGATAGAAGAAGTTCATAAGATTGCAATCTTAACGCAAAATCAGTTTATGGAAAATAAAACACTTTGAGTAATACAATTTAGGTATTCGGAAAACTATGTCTGCACTTACACAGATGACCAGAGTCTCCAATGCCCTGTCTGATTTACTATACAGAGGAGATAATTAGAAAATCATGCCATTTTATTTCCCTGTACGTCAAAGAATAGCAGAATATCATTTTTAATGTTTTCTTTTCTAGAAATTCATTTAAAAAATAACTAGGTGATATTTGTAGGGTTAAAAAATATTTTTCTAAAATTCTGAATGACTGTCGAAGACCTCTCATCGCCAGCGGTTTGTGGGATTTTTTTGAGCCAAGTAAAAATCCCAGTATTTAAAATCAATGTTCAAATCCCATGAATCTAAAACAAAATCATTTTGCAGATTATGAAATCTGGTGATGCTACTCGTTAACCGATTCTAAAACAAGAATTTACATACATAAAAATAGATAATAATTGGCATTTCATGTACATCCTACCTGATCTACGATCCGGCAACCAAAATGTGAAAATGAACCAAATTATCTTCCTTTTTTGTTCTCAAATTCTCTAAATAATTTTCAAATCTAAGTCACTCAATAGTATTTTGATGAACAGATCAGTATTCAAGCTTTTATCTCCAAATGAACCCAGAAAAAAAAATTGTTTTCTTTATTTTGTTCTTGTGTATCAGGAAAGGAAAAAGAATTTTGGAGTGGAATCTACTTAGAACACGTGAACAAATGGACTAAAATTTCATTTAAAGGTTATCCACTTAAAATAAAAGCAATTTGTAAAGATTTTCTTCAGAAGATCATCTTTGTTTCAGTGGGCACATCTCCAGGTTGAATTTAGAGAGGTAAGGTGACACAGTGAAAAAGCATCTGAGCCACAAATTAGGAGGTAAGTCACCGGCCAAAATTCTGAAAGATAATATCATAGATGAACATTCTGTCAAGAATGTTTGATCAATTAGTTTTTCAGTGATACTTTTTTCTAGCAGAAATATTCTATAAGGATTTAATGTGTTAAAAAATTAACAACCATCCTTATTACATATTTATTTTGGGATTTTTATTGTTCACTTGATTGATTTGAGGGGTCTAAAATTTATTAGATGTAGAAAATAATTTATATTTTTATGTTTACTATAAAAGTAATAAAGAGACCGGTTATCTGTTCACAAAACGAATTTTCTCTGTTTCCTAGACAAGTCACAGATTCTGCAGTCTCCCTTCAGGTAGCTGTGGCTCTGGACTCAGCGCGGGGTGGTGGAGGTCAGCAGAGGTCAGGCAGGCAGGCAGGCCACTTTCCAGCTCAGCCCTCCAATGCGAAGCAACCAAGTTCTTTTTCTCTTGCTAACCTAGGCAGACCATCCTACAGAATTCGTTTTTATATGTTAAAGAACACAAAGGCACAAGATGGAGGGAGCTTGGTTCCTTGAATCCGAGGCTCAGGGGACTGCCAATGGATTACAAACATCTATTTTCAGTTTTTCTGAACAAGAGGTAAACCTCTGCTATTACTAAGTCACTTGAACTTTAATCAAGTTTAATCTCGCTATATTTCATTTTAAAATTTAGTTTTTTAATTCAAGTATAAGCTATCCACAGTAAAATTAATACTTCTGTGCATAATTTAGGAGTTTTGTCAAATGTATGTAGTCACCACCACAAAATCAATATATAGAACAGTTTTATCATGTCAAAAAGTCTCTCATGCTCTTTGTTGTTAATCTGTCTGGACATCCTAATCCCTGATTACCACTAACCTGTTTTATTTCTCCATAATTTTTCTTTTCCTGAAGTATAACATGAGTAGATTCAGATGGTACACAAACTGTCGGGTCATTTAGCATATGTTTGATACCATCAACATCATTGAGTACATCAAACATTCACTTCTATTTGATTACCAAATAGTATCCTATTATGCAGATGTACCTCAGTTTTCAGGGAGGACATTGGGGTTCTTCCAGTTTTTTGATATTTATGTATAAAGCCATAAATATTCACCTACAAGCTTTTCTGTGAACATATTTTTCACATGTCTTAAATAAATACCCTGGCACAGAATTACTGGGTCATAAGATGAGTGTATGTACACGTTTATAAGAAAGAGCTGACTTCTGTGAAGTGTATAATTTTGTGTTTCCATCAGTAATGTATGAGCTCCAGTCACTTCGCACCAGTTTAAATCACACTCGCCATTGTCAGTTTTCGCTTGACCATTCTCATAATTGGGTAGGGGTATCAACTTAAAGCAACACAAACGTATTATTTCAAATTCCCTGTGAGTCAGAGGGCTAGGCAAGAGTAGCTGGTTACTCTATAGGGTCTCGTTAAATGGATATCAAGGTGTCAGTGGGGCTGAAATCTCATCTGAGATGCAGGGTCCTCTTCTAAGCTCACTAGGATTGGTGGCAGAAGTCAGTTTTTTGTATTATAGGACTGAGGCCCCTGTTGTCTTTCTCCCTATTGCCCTAAGGTCTCTCTCCACTGCTAGAGTCCTCATTCTCAAGCCTTCTTACAACATGGCAGTCTACTTCTTCTTTAGAGCTGATAGGAGCATCACTCTGATTTCCAATCTCTAACCAACTACACCTTCGTTTAAGATTTCACCAAATGAAGCTAGGCCCACTGAGATAATTTGCCTTTGGATTAGCTCATAATTAGCTGAGGAGGGAACGTAGTTTTAGCTGCAAAATCTCCTCACTTGTGCCTTATAATGCAGCCTAATTATGGAAGTGACACCCCATCACGGATACAAGCCTTAGACACGCTCACAAATGGGGACGTACCAGGGCACAGGACACTCTGAGTCGTCTTAGAACACGTCTACCATCTAGCTCATGTGGGGTTTAACCTTCCCTACTGACTGATGCCTGAGCGTCCTTTAGTAAACTGGCTTGCCAACTGTATGTCTTCTTCAATGATGAATCTTTTGAAATATCTGGACCATTTTTTATTGGTTTGTTTGTATTCCTAGACTGGAGTCTTGAGAGTTCTTTATGCTTTATGGCTTCAAAAAATTTTATAATTCTGTTGCTTTTGCGCTGTTTTTATTATAAGAATAGTCTTTCACTCATGTGAAATTGGGGATTTGAAGATATAAGTTTCAGAGACCAAAACTGTCTGATCTTCTAATAAAGTGATAACAGTATTAAGTAAACAATGATATTATATAAAAACTTAATTTATGAAACATTTGCTAAGCCAGGCCATACGCATCACATAAAGCAACTTTTATTTAAGCTATTAACATGGACCAATTCAAAATACTCAAGCACATAAACAGGCAAGATTTGTAGCAATTTGAAGAATCGGGAATTACCATTGAGGGTCTGTATTACCATGAGAAAGTCACTGCACGTATGTTCTCATACTCCTTTTCCAGGTTGAGTAACATATATTAATATTAAAGCATAAAATATTAACTAATAAAATATTCTTACTATTTTTAAAGATTATGTACTTGAAAATAACATTCCAATTTAGCAACACTTGGTGTAGTTCAAATTTTCAATCTGTACCTACTTAAACAGATTCCTGAAAGCTTTGTTTTTCTTCCTTAGGTACAATTAGGAGTGGTTATCCGGAGTCTGGATATGCAAGTTTCTGCCCCAAAAGCTTGGGAAAACAAGAGAAGGTAAAGCCAGAGGGAAACTCCAGGAAGGGAGGTGGGGCAGGACATTGCCTTGAAGTCAATACTTCGTAATGTACCCTCTCCAAAAAGTGGTTCCACATGGTCCATCAATGACCATGTTCTCTTTCCACAGGTACAGCAGGTCCTTGAATAATGTCAGTTCATTTCAATGGATTCCCAGCCCAGGCTGCTGTCTGTGTAGAGTCTGACTATTCTCCCCATGACTGGTTTTCGCCAGCTTCTCTGATTTCCTTCCACATCCCCCCCGCTGTGCTGTGGGTGGGTCTACAGGGTCTTGGTGGGAGTGTATGTAGGTGTGTGTGAGCGCACCCTGCAATCCCTCAGTGGCCTGGTTCCCACCTTGAGCCCTGAGTGGGCTCCAACCACCTTCTGCCTTGAAATGAAATAAGTGAGTAAATAATTCTATTACTTGTTTTTATTAATCTTTCTTAAATGTGTATATATCTTTATACCTTTATTTCAATGTTTACTACTAGAAGTATATGGGGTCTTTGTTTCAATGTTTGGTATGCCACAGGAACTTAATTCTTATTTATGTTAATCAATTAGCCATTGTTTGGCTTAAAGTCACAGTTTTCATGAAACTATTGGTGACAGCACTAAGTGAGGACTTACTGTACCTTCGTGGAATGGTCAGGTGTTGTTACAGTGGTGTCTAGGGGCTGCTTACTCTGTCCCCAGGTACTATTCTAAGCACCCACAACTGGGGAATTTTTCCTCTTATTAACAAACCTAGAAAGATGTTAATATTGTTCTACCACAACAAGTAAGTGAGGTGATGGATGTGTTAATCAGTTCAGTGTAAGCATTTCACATTGTATATCAAGTCAGTACACTGAACCCCATAAATGCATCAATGTACACAGTTATGATTTAATAAAAACAAAAAACAAACCAAAAAACCAAAGGAAATGGGAAAAAATAATATTACTATATGTATCAAAGATGAGAAAACCGAAGCACAGAGAAGATAAATCCCCTATGGCGGACCCAGGGCTAGGACCTGGACAAAGGCCCATGTTCAAAATCTCTCTACTCCCTTTATCCCAAGTTAGGTAATCATGTGTTTATAAATAAAAGGAAAAGAAATGTATATGAGGGTAAATTTCATGCAGTAGTAGATTCATTACACAGTATATGGTGATGTATGTAATCTATTTAAATCATATTTCAAATATATCTGACTGATATTTGTTTTCAGAGCTACAAACTCATATTCCACTAATGAACATTCATATCTAATAAATTCATTATTCTTGATTAAATAGTCATATTGCTAAAATATTATTCGTAAAAAAATTTTTGATTGATCAAATGAAAATTACATGTTAAGCACTGCGTTGCTCTCTAGAGGAAGGCCTCCTCATGTATTTATCAATAAAGAAAATGCCTTTTTCAATTATAACTTGTCAACTCGTATAATCGTAAATCCTGGAGATCCTGGCAGCATAAAATGTTTCTGGAATTATATACTTTCATAATTCCACCAGATCTCTAAACCTAATCTCCTCCTGAAGCCAGAAAGTATACTAAAGTCTCTGTGGTTTGTTTTATTTCCTGACTATTTGGTCTTCTGCAAGTTTTGTTACCACTAGCAAATCTCACGGTTTAATAAAGCCAAACTTCTTTTTTGGCGTAGTACTATTTTTCTGGTCATTTCTTTGGGAAAATGTGTTCTACTATTCAACCAAGTAATCTTAAGACAAATGCTGATACTAAAACTAGGAATAAAGGGAGAATGTCCATATTAAGTTATACTGCATAATTTTGCTGTAGCTACTACTGTATTAAGACTTATAATGTCATATTCAAGGTGCAACTTTTATATTAGGGTCCCTCCTCCTTGAAATCAAGGACTGAAATTTACCATTTCTCCCCCATCCTGCCTTTCCTCCCTTCTTTTCAACTGAAACTTATTTAAATTCTACCTTAGGCCAGGCACCATGTTATAGAAGATTTCATACACTCCAGGCATGTTTCAAAAAGAAAAAGTAAATCATTTTCTGCTGACTTTTCAGGCTCATCTTTTTATTTAATTATTTTATCCAGGTACCATACAATCCCAAAGTATTTCTAAAATTTTGTATGTGAAACAAATAAGTTAGCCTTGAGTTTAGGATGATTTATTTGTAAAATAAATCACTTTATTTTATTATATATTTATTATATTAAGTTAATATAAATTATAAACAAATAATAGGTCTTTGATGTATGATTCCTATACCTCCTACTTTTTAATTGATAAGTCTTTATCTGACTTAATTAGACTGCACACTTAATTTTGTATACTGCTTTGTCATGTAATATTACTTTGTATTTTCTATGTTGTTTTCACTGCCATCATCCATAAAGAATACATATAATTCCATCTAGTGAATGTATCATAATTTACTTTTCCTATTGCTAAATCTATAGTGATCTACTTTTGAATACAAAATTTTACTAAAAAATAGTAACTTAAAAGTTATGTTATTTTATTATGATTCCACAGGTCAAGAATTTATATAAAACACAGCAGAGTGTTGAAGGAAGACTTTTTTAATGGATACAAACACATAGTTAGAATAAATACTTTCAAATGTTCAATAGCAGAGCAGGGTGACTGCAGTTAACAATAATGGACTTTATATTTTGAAGTCACCAGGAGAGCGAACTTCAATGATCCAACACAGAAATGATAAATACTCAACGTGATGTATAGCCTAAGTCCACAGACTCGATCGCCACACATTCTACACATGGAACAAAGTATCACATGTATTCCATAAACACATACAAATATGCTAATAAAAACGAATAAATAAATAACAGTGGGACATGTTACTTCTCTTCTAAATGTATGGGGCTTCCCTTGGCATTGTTAAAATGGCAGGGGGCCAGCTCATACGTGTGACTCCAGCTGGGATCATACGTCTATTTCCTTGGTCCACAGGGAGTGGGACCAGCTTGAGCTGCCTTACACTATGGTGGTTTCCAAAGCTTCGGTACTACTAGTTCCCTCTCAAAGACAAAGTAGAAGGTGCTACCATATCTCAAAAGCTAGGAGTAGGACTGGGAAGGTGCCACATCTCCTATAGTCCACTGGACGGGGTCAGTCCCGATACAGGGCAGGGGAAACAGACTGGAAGTGGCCAGTTACTCACATGGAGGTAGTGAATTAATGGTGCCCGTCTTTAGAGATTATTTGCCACATTATATAATCTGCCTGCCATCTGTCATCCTTTTCTGTGCTACCTGATTGTATTTTGCTACCTCCCTAACCTCCCTAACCTTAATTCAGAAATGAACCCATTCATCAGAAATCCCCCCAAATCTAAAATATCAAGCATATTTTTTGCAGCTTTTTTACAGTTTTACTGAGAGTTTTTGGTGACATAAAGAAGTAACGATATTACCAAACACACAACATTTTAGTCTTTCTCTATGAAGGAATTCTTGTGCAATTGCCAAAACAATGATTTTTCCCATGACATTGCATACATATATAGCCACTTTGCTATGTTCCTGCCAGAACTTAGTAATGGTAATTCTTAATGCTTGATTATAAAATATTACAAGTTTATATGAAAGTAGAGAAAAAGGTATACAGCACATTTTTGTAGTTATCATTCAGTTTTAAGGATTAGCAACTTCTGGCCCATCTTGTTTCATCTATACTTTGACCAAGTAATAGGTATCCTTCAATCACTTCTCTGGTTATTTTTAAAAAATTAAATCTCCATACTGTTTTTCATAGAGATTGTACTAATATGCAATGTATAAAGTATTCCCTTCTTTCTGTACCTATGCCAGCAACTGTTGAATGTTGTCCATTCTGATAGGAATAAAGTGATATCTCATTGCAGTTTTAATTTGCATTTCCCTGATGATTAATGATGCTGAACATTTCTTCATATATTTGTTGGATTTGTCTATCTTCCTTCAGAAAACATCTGTTCATCTCACTTGCCTACTTTTTGATGGGGCCGTTTGTTTTATTCTTGATGATTTGTTTGAATTTATTGTTAGAGTGTGGATATCAGTCCTTTGTCAGATGTATAATTTGCAAATATTTTCCCTCATTGTGTAGGTTGCCTATTCATTCTGTTGCTTATTTCCATCGCTGTGCAGAAGCTTTTTAAATTTAATTCTCATTTATTTATTTTTGTAGGAGCTATATTTGCCTTGAGGATCTTAGGGCAAAATTCTTTCCCTAAGGCAGTGTCAGAGTTATTTTCCTACATTTTCTTCTAGAATTTTTATGGTTTCATGCCTTACATTTAGGTTTGTAATCCATTTTGAATTAATTTGTGTGTATGGTGAGACACAGAAATCCTTTTTCATCCTTCTGCAATGTGGCTATGCAATGTTCCCAGTACCATTTATTAGACAGGGCTTTCTTTCCCTAGCATATGTTGTTGTCTGCTTTGTCAAAGAACAGATAGTTGTAGGCAAGTAGTTTTATATCTGGGTTCTCTAATCTGTTCCATTAATCTATGTCTCTACTTTTATACCAATACCAAGCTGTTTTGGTTACTATAGCCTTATCATGTAATTTGAAGCCAGGTAATGTAATGCTGCTAGATAAATTCTTTTTTGTTTAAGATGGCGTTGGTTATTCAGGCTCTTTTGTGGTTCCAAATGAAGTTTAGTATTAATTTTGTCTAGATTTGAAATATGAAATATGACACTGGTATTTTGATGGGAATTTCATGGAATCTGTAAATCATTTTGGACAGTATGGACATTTTCACAAAGTTGATTCTACTGATCCATGAGCAGGGGGTATTTTTCCATTTGTTTGTGTCATCTGTGGTTTCTTTCATCAGCGTTTTGGAGTTCTTGCAAAGGTTTTTAACCTACTTGGTTAAGTATCTTCTTAGATTTTTATTTTCTCTGTAGCTATTATGAATGGTACTGAGTCCTTGATTTGACTCTTTGTTATTAGTATATAGAAATGCTACCGATTTGCATACATTAATTTTGTAACCTGAGACTTTGCTGAATTTATTTATAAATTTCAAGGTTCTCTAGCCACGTACACCTGAGCTGGCGGGTTCGAATCCAGCCCGGGCCCACCAAACAACAATGATGGCTGCAACCAAAAAATTGCCGGATGTTGTGGCGGGCGCCTGTAGTCCCAGCTACTTGGGAGGTGGAGGCCAGAGACTCACTTGAGCCCAGGAATTGGAGGTTGCTGTGAGCTGTGATGCCACAGCAATCTATCCAGCGTGACAGCTTGAGGCTCTGTCTCAAAAAAAAAAAAAGTTTTCTAGACACAAGAACATATCTTAAGCAAACAGGGATAGTTTAACCTCCTCTTTCGTGATTGGATGCCCTTCTTTCCTTCTCATAACTGATTTTTCTGCCTAGGACTCCTGATACAATGTTTAATAGAAGTGGTGTCAACGCACACCCTTATCCTCTTTCAGTTTTTATGGAAAATTCTTTTAACTTTTTCCCATTCAGTGTGATATTGGCTCTGGGGTTGTCATAAATGGCATTAATATTTTTGAGTCATATTCCTTCTATGTCTTGTTTATCATAAAAGGATGCTGAATTTTATCAAGTGCTTTTTTCTGCATCTATTGAGATGATCATATGATCTTTTTGTTTGTATTTATGCAGTGAATTATATTTATTGATTTGCATGTATGAAACCATCTTTGCATCTCTTGTAGGAAGCCCAAGAATTCAACAGCACACTTTTCACAATGTGCTGTTGAATTGTACTTGCTAGTATTTTTGTTGAGAATTTTTGCATCTATGTTCATAAGGGATGTTGCCTCCTGGTTTTCTTTCTTTCTCACTCTTTTTCTCTCTCTTTCTCTCTTTTTTGTTTGTGGTTGTTGTTGTGTCCTTTTCTGGCTTTTGTATCACTTTCATAGAGTGAGATAAGGAGGATTCCCTCCTTTGGATGTCATGGAATAATTTCTGTAGGATTGGTACCAGTTCTTCTTTATAGGTATGGAAGAATTCAGCTGAGAATCCATCTGGTCTGGGGATTCCGTTGTTTTTGTTGTTTGGAGGAGATTTCAAAACAACCAAAAAAACACCTCTGCAATCTTGCAGCTCGTTATTGTTCTGTTGAGGGCTTTTATTTCTTCTTGATACAGGCTTGGGAGGTTGTGTGTTTCCAGGAATTATTTGTTTCCTCTAGGCTTTCTAGTTTGCTTGTGTAGAGGTTTATGTAGTAGTCAAGGAAGGTATTTTTTATTTCTGTGGTATCTATTGAAACGTCTCCTTTTTTATTTCTGATTGAGGTTATTTGAGTCCTTTCTCTTCTATTTATGGTTAATATGGCTAATGCACTATCAATTTTGTTTATCTCTCCAAAGAATTTTTTTTTTTTTTTTTGAGACTGAGCCACAAGCTGTCACCCTGGGTAGAGTGCTGTGGCTTCACAGCTCACAGCAACCTCCAATTCCTGGGCTCAAGCGAGTCTCCTGCCTCCGCCTCCCAAGTAGCTGGGACCACAGGCACCTGCCACAACCCCCGGCTATTTTTTGGTTGCAGCCATCATTGTTGTTTGGCGGGCCCAGGCTGGATTCGAACCCGCCACCTCAGGTGTACGTGGCTGGTGCCTCAGCCTGTTGATCCACAGGCACCAAGCCCAAAGAATAAATTTTTTTTTCATTGATTATTTATATTTTGGGGGGGAGAGGGAGTTCCATTTCATTTAGTTCTACTATTAGCTGTGTTATTTCCTTCCGCTGGCTTTGTGTTTGGTGCATTCTTCTTTTTTTTCATTTCTTGAGACATGATGTTAGCTTGTTAATTTGTGATTTCTGTCTTTTTGATGTAGGTATGTAAACTATGAGCTTTCCTCTTAGTGCTGATATTCTGTATCCCATAGACTTTGTCTCTTTTGTCATTAGTTAGAGAAATCTTTTGATTTCCATCTTTATTTCATCATTGACTCAAGGATCATTCAAAAGTGGTTATTTAATTTCCATGGCTTTGTGTAGAATTCAATATTTTTCTTGAAATAGATTTCTGGATTTTTTTTTCACTGTGGTCAGAGAAGACATATGGTATGATTTCAATTTTTTTGAGACTTCTTTTGTGGCCTAAGATTTGATCAATTTGGAGAAGGAGAAGGTGTCATGTTCTAATGAGAAAAATGGATATTCAGTAGTTTGGGGGTAGAATGTTCAGTAAATGTCTGCAAGGTACATTTTGTTCAAGAGTCCCATATAAATCCAGTGTTTCTTATTCATTTTATGCTTTGATGATCTATCCAGTTCTGTTATTTGAATGCTAAAGTCTATGACTATTAAGATTCCACTGTTTATTTCTTTTCTTAGATCTAGAAGATTTTGATGTTTGAAACTTGGAACTGCTACGTTTGGTGCATATATACTTAGGATTTTTATCTCTTCTTATTGAATTGCTCTCTTTACCATTATATAATTATATAGTGACCATAATTTTCTTTTCTTAACATATTAATTTAAAGTAAATTTTGTCTAATATGAGAATGGCTACACCTGCTTGCTCTTGGTTTCTATTTATGTGGAATAATTTTTTCCTATCTCATTACCTTGAATATGTGTGATTTCTTATGCATTAGATGTGTTTCTTGAATACAGTAAATATTTTGGTTGTTTTTTTTTTACCCATTCAACCAGTTTATATATATTTTTAAGTAGGGCATTCACACTGTTTATATTGAATGTTAGTGTTGATATATGTGATGCTATTCTGTTCAACCTGTTAGATAATAATTTATTGTTTTGTTTTTCCCCTTTGTTATTGTTTTATCAGAGCTGTGAGTTATATATAATTTTCAGACATTTCTACACTGGCTATTGCACTTTTAAGCATTCTTCGTAGGGCAAGTCTAGAAGTGACAAATTCCATTAGTGTATGCTTATCTGAGAAGGACTTCATTTGTCCTTCACTTATGAAAATTAGTTTAGCAGGATGCAGTATTCTTGGCTGGCAGTTATTCTGTTTAAGGAAACTAAAGGAAGGACCTTTTTCCTTTCTGGATTGTAAGATTTTTCTTGTGAAGTCTGCTGTTAGTCCATTGAATTTTCCTTTGTAAGTTACTCCATGTTTTCACCTCACAGCTCATAGAAATTCCTCCTTCGTGTTCACTTTAGCCAATCTGATGATTAAATGCCTTGGTGATTCCCTTTTGGTAATGAATTTCCCAGGTGTTCTTTGAACTTCTTATATTTGGATATCTAAACTTCTAGGAAGATCAGGAATAGTTTTCTCAATTATTCTCTCATATATTTGATAGCTCTTGTGCTTTTTCTTCTTCCTTCTGAGAGATACCTATAATTCTTACACTAGGCCATTTTACATAATCCCATATTTCTCAATCATGCCTCTTGATTATTTGCTCTTTATTTTTGACTGATAAAGTTATTAGAAAGAGTTGTCTTCAAGTTCTGGAATTTTTACTTCTGCTTGGTCTAGTTTATTCTTAAAATTTCCACTGTTTTTTTAATGTCCCTAAATAACTTGTTTTCATTTGCAAAAGTGCCCTTTGGTTTTGCTTTTAACATAACTATCTCTTTAGTAAATTTTTCATTCTCCTAAATTGTTTTTTTCTGGTTCCTTCAGTTGATTTTTCATGTTCTCTTGGATTTCACTGAATTTCCTTTTGATCTATATTTGGAACTCTTAAGGGTATATCTGTAGTGTATGTTGAGTAAAGACATTTGGCTTTCCTTGTGGATACTTTAATGGGGGTACAGGTTCTGAATGAATACCTTGTTTATAGATATCGCTAATGTGGTGGCTTTCTTAATTGTTAGCTATTTGTAGGCTGTTGTGGTGGTGTGTGGGAAGATTTCCTGTCTCTTGTTGACAAGAGAAGATGGTAGTCTTTGGAATCATTTTTCTTTATTCAACTTTGTGATTTTGTAACAGTGTGAATTATATTAGGATACCCAGTTTAATTCCTGAGACAGTAGGTAGTGCTTGTAGGTAAGAGTTAGCCATGCCTTATAGGATTTAATCAAGAAATGCTGTAATGGGCTGTACATATTATCTTACCTGTCAGTACATGGGGCTTGCAGGGAAGAGCCCACTGGAGTCTGCTTTCTTAGTGCCTATGTCCAGCCCTAGTACCTTAGGAGAAGCACTTGAATAATCCAGGTAGGAAGTCGGGCCCTGGAGTTCACATGGGACTTCTCATTCTCCACCACAACAGAGGTCGGTGGAGGAGCAAGGCTGAGCAGGACTGGGTCTGGTGAGTCTATATGCAGGCTCTGCAAAGGTGGGCATAAACCAGTTTTGGCAAAGGGTCAGCTCCCAGGCTGCTGATGAAAATCACTGGAGGGGGGTGAAGTGGCTCTGCCAAGCAAGGAAGTCTTCTCATGTGGCAGGGGTGACATGGGTTTCCCAGACTGGCTGTTGGGAATGGATGGCTTTTACTCTTCCCCCTCCTCCCCTGCTCTGGGATTTCCTTCCTGTGTCTGGCCACAAGCAGCAGCCCAAACTACATGAGTTCACCAGCCTTGGTGCCATAGACACCTGCATAGTGCCTAGGATCCTGCCCTAGACTGAGAACATGGCTTTCCTGTGGGGTTTTCCCACACTGCATTGTCCTTTCATTTCTGCTCATGTGGGCTCCCTTCCCTTCCAAGATTAATTCACAAATCTTCCCTCCATGTCCCTGAGTAATATGGCCCAAGTTCTGGCCTTGGGGACTGCCCCCCAAGTTCATTCCCAGACTATGCCAGGGAGAAGTGTGCTGTGTGTTACCTGTGGAGTGCTCAATAGGTTTAATGTCCCTCTGCCTTGAGGTATACCCTGCTCTGCTGGAGCAGCCGGAAAAGCAGCAATTGGGAGGCTGGAAGACATAGCCCTCACAGCCCAAGCACCTTTTGACCTGATGCAGGTCTTTATGAGGAAAGGTGTTTGCCCCACACTGTGTAGAAGCCTCAATGTAATAGAAATGCCAACAGAAGGGAAGTAGCTGCTCCTGAAAGTAGCTCAGTTGTCCCTTTGGGCACCAATGCCTACTCACCTTGGAATTTGGCAGTGGGGGTGGGGAAAAGGAGGAAGACTAGAAGAGTCCGAATGGAGGTAAGCTGGCACTCTGGTTGTCTTTTCTGCACTCCCCAAAATGCAGCCAGCCCTGAATGTCCAAGTTCTGGGACCACACTAGCCCCCATGGCCACCATAGTCTTTGCAGGAATTGGGAAATATTTGTGTGTAAACTAATAACACAAAAACTAAAGAGCTGAAACTCCCTGGGAATACAAAGGCACACAATGGATGAGGAAGCAATACCATGCCTGCCATCTACACTTGGGCGTGCAGGGACAAGTAGCAACCCTGATGGAAATTTCAGCCTGGAACTTTGTTTTTAAGAAGCTCTCAGTTCACTGGTGGCAGTAGCTTTTTGGGTTTGTGAGGGTAGAAAAGCTATCTAGCACCTCAGTAACCTGATGGCTACCCAAAGTCTGAGAGGATAAACAAAACACCCACCTGCCTACCCTTTCCATGGGGCTCCAAGTTTCTTGGGGATTAATCTCTGCTAAAATCTTGCTCCTTCTTTTCTACTTCTTTTCCCATGAAACCTCGAGTAGGTTCTGATATTTTTGTCCCTGAATTATACCTGTTTTTCTTTTCTTTTCTTTTTTTTTCTTTACATTTAAAACTTTTCCTTCTTTCTAAGACAACCTGGTGGCCATTGTCTCTAGTCAATTGGCCATTGTATCTAGGCCATTGTCTCTCTTCCAGGCCAGAGTGATATTCACTGGTTTTAACATACATTTTTTAATCCATATGCAACTGGCTTAACAGAATTTTGGAAAAGGCTCATCTGTGGCATCAGCCTGGGGTTTGGCCTTTGTCCGCTTGAGTTGGTATATTTGCTGAATCAGTGACCATCATCGGATTCTGTGTCCTTAATAGTGGACTAGATGAGTCTCATAAAGAGTTAAGTATCATTAGCCCCTCTCACCATCATACCTTATGACCCAATTATGAATTTCCCCTCTAATTTCCATAGTATTATGTTCTGCTAGATTTGAGATTCTGTTTTCCACATGTCAAACAGAGGACTCTTCTGTCAGAGTACATTAAGTTCTACTGAATTTGAAGCTCTGTCACCTGGTTAGTTTGAAATATAAAAGACAAATAAAGGAATTTCTACAGTAGCATAGGCAACATCCTGATGCATGTAGAATTTCAGCAAGAATGCTCTCAAATCCAGTGGGCACCGAAGGGCGTCTACTAATACTCCTGACCCTGTGTTCTGTGATGACTTCTCCAGGTAGGGAAAGGTATTTAGACAGCATAAAGTGAGTGTAAGAGATGCTCACTGCTACTCACTTGATCATGTTTCTAGGTATTTTTAGCTGGGTAAAAATTGTCAGTTTATCTTAATACTTTCGTATAAAATTCAGGATTACTTAATTTTAAATTCATTTCTATTTTTATTTTTGTATCTCCTTTCTCCTCAGTGAAAACCCAAGGTCTAAATGACACCATGTAATTACTTATTTGTTTTATCTCATATGCCCTTAAGAGTTTCGGAGTAACACTACTAGCACTATCATATGCAATATGATTACCAAAACCTCGTTATGTTTTCCCCCTAGTACTTTTTTGTCTTTAAGATATTAATAATGCAGTCAGGGAGATTTTTGTCAAAAGTAACTATTTAAAGCCATTTTTAAAAATTTTACCTGCATAGTTGTGCCACCAATATAACATACAATTTCTTTCATTTTGTTTCATTTTGCTTTGGACATTTAGATAGGTATTGTTAGTGTTTCTTTCCATTTAACTTTCATTAATAGATTATGTTTGAATATTTGCATGAATCCAAAGTCCAATATTTTGATAAATCTATCTTCTATCTCTGTCTCCTTCATTTCGTTGTTGTGCTCCCCTATCAGGTAATATTTTTTTAAAGTTTGCTACTTCATTTTTTGACAAACATATCTGTGTGTGTGTGTGTGTATACACATACACAGTAGAATCCCTGTGAGTTGACCACCTCTGAAAGGACTATCACAAACTGGCCAACATGCAGAAGTGGTCAACCTAAGGAACTAGGCTTACTATACTGATACAAACATGTAATACATGTCTGGTCTATGGAAATTAGACACACATACACACACACATATATGAGAGAGATTGTGTTCCCCATGTCTTTTTTTTTTTAATTAAGTCATAGCTGTGTACATTAATGGAATCATGGGGTACAATGTGCTGGTTTTATATACAATTTGAAATATTTTCATCAAACTGGTTAACATAGCCTTCAACGCATTTTCTTAGTTATTGTGTTTAGACATTTATATTCTACACCTAGTATTACATGTACCCTTGTAAGATGCACCGTAGGTGTGGTCCCATCAATTACTATCCCTTCACCGTCCTCCCCCCTCCCCTCCCCTACCTTTCCCCTTTCCCCTTCTTGGGCTATAATTGAGTTATCACTTTCATAAGAAAGCTATAAATTGGTTTCATAGTAGAGCTGAGTACATTGGATACTTTTTCTTCCATTCTTGAGATACTTTGCTAAGAAAAATATGTTCCAGCTTCATCCATGTAAACATGTTAAGAGGTAAAGTCTCCATCCTTCTTTAAGACTACATAATATTCCATGGTGTACATATACCACAATTTATTAATCCATTTGTGTGTTGATGGGCACTTGGGCTTCTTTCATGACTTAGCAATTATGAATTGGGCTGCAATAAACATTCTGGTACAAATATCCCCATGTCTTTTTTAAATAAATGGTAGAATAGTAGTAGAAGTTTACCAGTATCAAGTCAGGGATTCTCTTAAAATAATATATTTTTTCTTTTCACTGAAATGTGTGAATTCATGCAGTTCCATTCTAAGTTGGTGCATCAAGGGACAACTGCTACTTTATATAAGAAGATAATCAAAGAGGGACTTACAATATTTTATTTTATTATTTTATTTCATAGTATTAAGGTGGTACAGAGGTTTTGGTTACCTAGATTGCTTTTGTAATGCTTGAGTCTTGGCTATAGGCATGCTCATTATGCAAATAGTGTTCACTGTAACCATTAGGTAGATTTTTTTCCCTCCTCTCCCCTGCTTATGCTTATTGGTTAATTCTACTTTAATAGCAATGCATAGAGTTTTTTTCTATTGTTTTTCTATTCTTATGTTATTTCACTAGGGTAGTGGTCTCTAGTTCTATCCAAATTGTTGCAAAAGGCATTAACTCATCCATTTTATGGTTCAGTATTACTCTGTGGTATACATATACCATGTTTTGTTAATCTTCTCGTGAATTGATGGACACATGGGTTGATTCCATATCTTTGCAATTGTGAGTTGCCCTGCAATAAACATTCTAATGCAAGTGTCTTTTTGGTATAATGACTTTTTTTCTCCTTTGAGTGGATACCCAGTAGTGGGATGGCTGGATGAAACATCAGGTCCTCTTTTAGTTCCTTGAGGAATCTCTATACTGTTCTCCATAGAGGATATACACATTTGTAGTCCCAACAATAATGTATGAGCATTCCTTTTTCTCTGCATCCATGCCAACGTCTGCTATTTGGGGCCTTTTTAATAAATGCCATTCTAACAGTGGTAAAGTGATATCTCACTGTGGTTTTAATTTGCATTTCCCTGATGATTAGTGATGCTGAGCAGTTTTTCATATGTTTATAAGCTTCTGTTCACGTCTTTTGCCCACTATTCAGTGGAGTTGTTTGGTTTTCTCTTGCTTATTTGTTTGAGTTCTTTGCAGATTCTGGATATTATTATCCCTTTATCAAAAGTATGACTCACAAATATTTTCTCATGTTCTGTAGGTTGTCTATTTTCTCTATCGATTTTTTCCTTAGTTGTGCAAAAGATTTTTAGTTTAATCAAATTCCATTTATTGATTTTTGTTGTTTCTATGATTGCCATTGGGATCTTAATCATAAATTCTTTGCCTATGTCAACATATAGAAGGTTTTTTTCCTACATTTCTCTCTGGAATTCTTATGGTTTCATGCCTAATATTTAAATCCTTTACCCATCTTGAATTAATTTTTGTGAGTGGTGAGAAATATGGATCCTGTTTCATTCTTCTGCATGTGTCTATCCAGTTTTCCCAGCACCATTTTTTTGAAGAGGTATTCATTTCCACAGCTTGTGTTGATGTCTGTTGTGTTGAAGATTAGCTGCCTGTAGATAGATGGTTTTATGTTTGTTTTCTACCTTCTGTATCATTGGTCTTTATCTCTAGTTTTGTACCACTACAATGCTGTTTTGGTTACTATAACCTTGTAGCATAGTTTGAAGTCTGGTAATATAATGCCTCCAGATTTTTTTATTGTTGCATGAAATTGCTTTGGGTACTTGACCTCTTTTCTGGCTCCAAATTAACTATAGAATTACTTTTTCTAGATGTGTGAAGTATGACATTGTTATTTGATGGGGATTTTGTAGAATGTATAAATCACTTTGGGTAGCATGGACATTTTAACGACATTGATACTACCAATCCCTGAGCAAAATATGTTTTTCCATTTGTTTATGTCTCTTGTGATTTCTTTCTTCAGTATTTTCTAGATTTCCTTATAGACAGCTTTCACCTCCTTGGTCAAATATATTCCCAGGTATTTTATTTTCTTTGTAGCAATTTTTAATAGTATTTAGTATTTGATTTGACTCTCAGCTTGACTATTATTGATCCTGTATCTAGAAAATCCCAAAGACTCTATGAAGAGACTCATGGAATTGTTAGGTAAATTCAGCAAAGTCTCAGATTAAGGAGCATTTTAGAAGCCAGGTTCTCCTGGTTTAATTTAGATCCTATTTTTGGTTTCAAATGCTAAAGTATTCTCTTTTTAAAGAGAAAAATGTTGAGGTCAAGATGAACTCATTATTCTACAGAATAAACTAAAATAACCCATATATAAGATCAGTGAGTATTTTCAAACTGGAAATAGGTAAAGATTACACCATGGTTTGCTTTGGTACCCACTGTTTCCACAGATACTGCTGTTAATAGCTTTGAAAAAAAGTTGTAAAATTCTGAATCATGATATACAAAAGTGATAAAGTAGATTAGAAAATGTACTTTAAGCTAGCAGTTTATGTAAGATATCATGAAAAGCATTGTGTAGAGGAAATGCAGGGAATAGAATAATAGTCCTTGCCTTCAAAGAATGAATAATAGATGGATAATCCAGTTGAGGAGACAATATGACCAAACAGCATTATGAACACTTGCAATGCATGGGTATACCAGGGATGTACAGCCACACATATCTCTATTTTTCATATTACATGCCTGGATACTGCCAGACAGCCATTGTATACCCAAAATTTCATTATATATGTTGATTTAAGTACAAAGAAATTACACTTGTCTATATCAAATAATTTTTTTCAGTTGGTTTTTAATACCAAAAAAAAAACCCTCTTTTTTTTTAATATTTAGCATTGGTATTGTAAATGGAAGTTTTTCAGGAAACTTGTCTTTAAAATGTCATGTAAATGAAGACAAAATTTTGATGGCAATAATAAAATTATAAAAAAATCAAATAAAAAGCAAAAATTTTATATTAATGTTATTATTTGCAAATGTTTGAGATAAAGACGTTTGAATAGCCACAACAAATAATAGTGTATATAGGAACAGGTACAGTGTGGAGGTTGATGACCAGAGGCGATAAGGGGCCAGGCTACAGAGAAGGAATGGTAGGAATAAATTTGTAGTAAGGGATTTGATAGGCATAGGTATGTCGGTTAGAAAAGTAGACCAAAGAGAGACTTGAAACTCTGATATAAAGTCATATCCTATCAACTTCTCTATCCCTGGCCCACATACATAAAAGAGAAAATTATTTTTTGATTTATGGATTAGCAATAGAAGTGGAAAAAGTTCATATTCTTGTATGAAAGCTATGAAAACTAAATGACAGTCCTGTTTTACTTTACTAAGTAAATATTAACATTTTCTTATTGAGATAGAATTTGGAAATAAAGAAAAGTTATAGGTATTTTGGTATAATTCAGGTGATCATAGTATTTTATTAAAGTCAGTAAAGCAGACAATTCTATACCCCAGAGATAATCACTGTAAACATTTGATAAATTTTCTTTCAGGACATTATATGATTTCTTGTATATAATATGTGGTTTATATTTTAGCTGTTGCTTTATTTTATCATGGCTAACATAATCATTTATAATGTATAAAATATTTAAAATAATTGTAATAGTAACATAGTCTCTTCTTAATTTATTTTTCACTATCATAATGTTGGTATGTAATATAGAATGTACTTAAGGAATGTTCATTAAAGAATAAATGGATGAATGAAGAAATCAATAAATAATGTTGGTAGTAATTATTTTATGTTATTTTGTGTGTGAATTTTTCCATTGACATCTTATAACTTTCTTAAGAAAATTCCTGGGAGTGGGGTTTACTAGATCAAAATTATGATTAATTTCTTTTCTCCCCTCCTCCCTCTCTCCTTCTCCTATCTCTTTCTTTTTGTTTTAAGCAAGAAAGAGTTGAAAGAATATTGTGTAGCTCACAGACTAAGAGCATAATCTCTAGGCCTTGACAGTAAGAGAAATCCCTGTGACCTCAAACAGAAGAAATAAATGTTTATCTCATGGGATGGCCATTGAAAGATCCATTTGTCAACTATTTTCTATGTCTATGGGCCTCCATTTAAGATTCCCATTCCTAGAAAAGAGGCTATATTTGGCCTACAAGGAATTGTGTTCTCTCCACTCTGTTCCAGAGTACCCTTGTCAGAATAAGTTTTAAAAATATTTGGCAGACAAAGACACTATTGCTTTAATCTAAAATATTTAGATACTAATATTATTGGGTATTTTTAATACTTTTAGTGCACGTCTTACAGTTTCTTTTGTGAACATATATAACATCATTGTCCTAATCTTTCTATTGGAGCATGCTAAAGACGTCTTCAACACAGAGAAAATACCAGCTAAGAGTACTACTTAGATAATCAAATACATACACATTTTGGATGACTGGTATCCCTGAAATATTACATATCTATATTTAACCTCTCATAGGCAGTAGTTAGGTTTCATATAAGACTATTGCATAATGTCATAATTACCTAATTAAAAATAAGAAGAGCAGAAATACTGTATTAAATAAAAGTGAAAATAAAGTTAAGATGAAGAGGGTTACACAATATATTGGAAAATTCAAAGGCACATATATCATAAAATCAGAATTTCTGGGTTTTTGAACTATACCTTTGAAGTACGTGAGGCACCTTAGGAAGCTAAATGGTGGCATTATGTACTATTTTATAAGTCCTTCTTGTGAGTGACCTAAATACATCATTTCCCAAGTGGCCTGAGAGCTTCCAAAAGCTGGCAACGTTACAGCCAGGGAGCAGCCTGCACTGTGGGAGAATTACACCAATAGGTCCTAAAAGCCTTGCCTTGGTGGGGAGGTGAGCGGGAGAGGCAGCACTGGAACACTGTCTCTGGGAGTGTATCCTAAATCAATGCCATATTTTTCTGCAGCCTACATTTGTCCTAATGTGCCCCAGGTCATCCAGTCCTTAAAAACCCAGAACCACAGAATGACATTCAACTTTGAACTTCATGCTCAGTGAAAAAAGTGCTAATGAGATCTGGTAGCTGGGATTATAATTGCTAGAACATAACTAGTGTTTTTGCAGTTTCCACAGAGGGTAGTGAAGTTACCAAGGAGCAAGATTTCACATTTGATCAGAGGCTAATTGAAAGGTCCCTTTTGGCTTCAAAGTAACTAAAAGTAATGAAAAATGAGAAATTTAAATAGAAAAGCAAATTTGAGGAATTTAATGGCTGCTAAAAATATTTAAATTTAAACATCATTTGTAACACAGTTTTTCTTTCACTGAATTCCAAGAGCATGGTGTTTGTGCTAGTATTATGGCATTTACCAAGTATTGCTATATGTTAAATAATGACCATGTTCCGTTAGTATCGAGTTCTGTGAGGGTAAGCTCTGTGAGACGTTTACCGTTATGTCTACCATCACATTTCGAAAATGTCCTGATCTAAACTACACAAGTGCCATATTTATTAAAACCTACGACATTAATAAAAGCAAATGAAAGGGTTTTTTCGGTTTTATGTTTCTACTATTTTAATTGCTAATATGAACTTGTATAAAGTACTTTATAAAATTTTAAAAGCTGAATATATTTGGAAACCACCATTCTTACTTTTATGCCTGAAGAGTAAGTTGTTGGATTATCATATTAACAATATATGTGTTTGAATGCACTGAAACATATTTTTAACAAATAGGGGCTAAGAGGTTTATTTTTGTTTTTGTTTCTAATATTTCATAATAAAAATAAATTCAAAAACATATCTGAATATGTAATTTTTAAGACAATGGTTAATTTAAACAAATATGAAGGAAATTTTTGTACAGTTCTGGGTAATAAAGGAAGACATTTGGAGCTTGAGGTTTTGGATTAGGCAATATGCTCTTCATGGAACTAATTAGAAAGTACATTGCTACATAATTTTAATCTCAAATTATGTGTTACCTGTTGCTCTTTTAATGTCTAGGGCTTGATAATACTTTCAGAGGGGTGAATAGATCAAATTGGGACAACATATACTCTTAGCTATTTTACCAATGTGTATCAACATTCAAGTTTTTTTCTTGTTCTTTTTTTTAAATTATCACCCTGTCAAAATTAAATGTACAATTCACAAGAAATTCAAAGTCTAGTTAATATATTTCAATATATTTAGAGTCTCTTATTTTCGGGATCTATTATGTCTTCAGTAAATAATACAAAATGGAAAATAACGTCTTTACATTATATACTGTTTACTAATCCCGAGCTTCTCACCCTAACAGTGATATTTGATACTTCTTAGCCATTTAAGCTTCTCCTTATTTTAAATTCTATAACATGGAATTTTAGTTTTTGATTCAAGCAGAATATCTATTTTTTTTTACACATCACCTGTATCTTTTTGTTCTACTTGTGTTGGTGTTTGAAGTTCAAGGTCTATGCCACATTACCTCTATCTAAAAGGTCTTATGTAAGCTAAATAGGACTTTATAACTTCAAAGAACAGTACAAGAGGAGGGTAAAGAACAGGGTAACAGAAATTCAGAAGGAAACAACAGATTGTTCTCCCTGAGGGAAAAGTGAAAAAAAAATTTGCAAAAGAACTGGTCTCTTTTTTTAATCTCTGGGATGAAAACGGTAACCATAGAAATCATAATAAAACTTAGACTTCCTTGTCAAAGAATTTCTCTTGGTGAATGACAGCCTCCATATTCGTTTTAAATCTTTGACCTTATAGCCCTTCTCAATAGTTTAGAATCTTTTGAAAGAATACACCTGTGCCATTCATGGACTAGCAATTTGCCCTAAAAAATTTAAACAGAGCTGAAAATGTGAGCCTCTCGCAGAGACAGAACATGACATTCAAAGCATAACAGTAGGGTTTCTATAGGGAATGAAGCGAAGAGGAAAGGGTGGCGGCTCATCCCTCACTCACGTATTTAACGGCTATGTTCTTTCAGCTCACAGGGCATCAAAACCCTCTGGCATTTTTAAAACAGTGAAAGAACAGAAAAATAGCTTGTGAAATTTAAGAAAATAATTAAGTAAATAGGGTTTTACTGGAACTAAACTATAACCACAGTTATTTTAAAAGAATTTTTGGTCCAGAATGTTCTTCTTTTTGTGAATTTACTCCAGAGACACCCAGCTTTATGTTTTTATCTACCAAGGAATGAGAGAGGCTCATTGGATCAGTTCAAGTCAGGTGAAGATTCCTGTGTCAATTATCTGTGTCCAATTCACAAGTTCAAAAAGGATGAATAAAACCACTGAGAGGAACATTCCCCCTCTGTATGGGAGGCAGTTCCCAGAGGAGGGACAAGCCTGGTGGGGATCATCATTGTAGAAAGTGCGGCCACCATATGCACCAGCTCAGGGCCAATATTCAAAATTACCCTGCTCGGGCCTTAAGTTACTGAACCAATCTGAGTACAGGAGAGCCATACGCCACCACTAAAAACACCCATTTGTTTATCCAGTTCTTAATCTATTTACACGTTAATTGAGCATTCATTATGAAATAGACACTATGCTATATAATTAGAATACAAAGATGAGCAGGATACAACCTTATATTTTAAGTTTATGGTTTAACAGAAGGGATAAAGCAGGCATGTGTTAAAAAATAATTAAGTATAAAAGAAATCTGACATTTCAGTGGAACAGAATGTGCATTACACTCATCTGTATTCATATTATCCTAAGTTCAGTGTGACCAGGACTCCCGCAAGATCCATAATTAAAACTAGCATAGCAGGACGTGTGTCCATGTTCACATGTTCTTAGGTTGTGTGTTTCCTGACTCTTTCTGTTTAGCACATGTCATTTTTATTATTTTATTTTTTGAATGAAAGGCCATGGTTTTCACAATAGATTTGATTGGACTCCTGAATGCTCCTCTGATTTCCTAGCATGTCCACTCATGATTTACTGGTGCCTAAAATTCTCTCGTTGTAGGGAAATTCTTACTATCCCCAAAATGAAAATAAAATAAATGGTCAGATGATGAAACAGACAATCTTCACATTTTTTTCACAGTTTTGCTCAGGCTTTACATGGCTAAGAAAAAATAGAATCCAAGGGAAGTTTTCCCCTCCACTTTTTATATCTAGGACTATACCTGGTACAGGGCTAATCAGGGGTCACGGGGAACAAATGCTGAATGATTATTTTCATAAAAATGATGTTTTAATTGTAAAAAGTTGTTAGGCCTATTCCTAGCTTTTGCAAATAGAAGTATGAATATAACATAACAGTTTTGCATGTATGTGCAATCATTTAATTATGTTTGAAGAAGAATGTTCTATATATTTGAAAATGAAGTACTTTCATATGGAAACATATGCATATAAACTCATTTAGTAATAACTTCATATCTAAAAGGCAATGTCTGTGTATAACAAGAAATATATAACGTCCTTAAAGATGTGGGGTGGCACAAAATTATTTTATTTCAAAATACTTACCTACCTTGATTTATAAAGAATAAATAGCCCTTGTTAAACCATATGTAAGTGATGAACAAACATAAGAGTTGAAATAAAAATAATTGAAAAAAATGCCAGTTTTAATCATCCAAGTAAACCAGAGGTAAACTGAGACTAGGATTGGGATCCGTCAATGGCCAATAGGACAGTCTCCAGATAAATAAGTTGTAGTTATGTAAAAAATTCTCAGATCATCTTTAATTGTGGGGAACATCCATGAACAAATATAATGAATAATTATATAAGGAAAGACAGCGCCATATTCGGATCTGATAGTTGGGTCCTGAAATTGGACCACGAGGGATTATTTAACCTCTGTGCATTTCCGTATCTACAAATAAGAATAATAGTTAACACCTCTTGCAATGGTTCTCGTGGGGAATAATACATATAAAATGCTCCAAACGGTACCTGTCACCTAAAAAGTGGTTGTGAATGTCAGCTATGACTATAATCTTCTGTGAAGCAATCTGTACAATTTTTAGAAAGGTTAACATTTTAATGACTATAACAGCCAGGGCCTGTGACAATTTAAAGTCTTCAATACAGTCGTCACTTAGTCATTTAGCAGATATTCATCTGCTACGCACATTATGACAATTATTTTATTAGATATTGGTGGTGCAAAGATGGTCCCTAAGTTGAGGAGCTTAAGAAAGATGACTTGGGGCAGTTTTGTAAACAGAAGTTTTGATACAGTGCCACAGCTGGAATGACAGTAGCAGGCCCGAGAAGCATTTGGAGCACACTGCAGAGAGCGTCACTCCAAGCTCCCTTGTCCGTGAGTCCTGGAGAGTCTTCAGAGAGCAGTTGACGTGAGCTACGTCCTTAAAGCTCATTACACGTTCACCTAGAAATTGAGCTAGAAGAAAAGTTAGAATGTAAGTAGAGGAAACAGCACGTGTAAGAGGAATCAAACCTCATGGTGGAGGGTGGCACCTGCAGCTCAAGTGGCTAAGGGGCCAGCCACGAACACCAGAGCTGGCAGGTTCAAATCCGGCCTGGGCCTTCCAAACAATGACAACTACAACCAAAAATTAGCTGGGCATTGTGGCGGGGGCTTGGAGTCCCAGCTACTCGGGAGGCCGAGGCAAGAGAATCGCTGAAGCCCAGGAGTTGGAGATTGCTGTGAGGTGTGATGACACCGCACTCTACCCAGGGCGACAGCACTGCACTTCAGACCCATGTATCTAAGTACTTTTGGACATCTGTATGTCCCTCACCTTTTTGAGCCCCCCAAAACACTGTGGATTGCTGTGAACTGAAACAATCTGAATGTTCAATCTAATGCTGAACTGAAATTAATAGCTTAGAGTATTCAACATAATATGATGGTTGTGGTTAACTTGTGAGTATGTTTAAACCCACCCCTCGAATGTGCAATCAGTATCTCCAACCAGACAGAGAACAAACAACAACAAAAAAAAAACAGGGCGGTGCCTGTGGCTCAAAGGAGGAGAGCTCTGGTCCCATATGCTGGAGGTGGTGGGTTCAAACCTAGCCCCAGCCAAAAACTGCAAAAAGAAAAAAAAAAAATCACAGTAGATTTTGGGAACTGTGCCTAGATTCATAAAAATTCAACAGTGTGCCAAAAGGTTAAAGTTTGGTATGTAAGCAGGGAGTAAGTTCACGTCACCTTACGTGCCATGCTGAGAAATCACAGTGTGGAGATGTGAAGACTAGATATAGTGAGGTTTACCATAGAAAGTTGAACCTAGTGACATCACAGGGAAGAGGTCAATGCTCATCGTGTTTTTTTTCTTTTTTTTTTTTGAGACTGAGCCTCAAGCTGTCACCCTGGATAGAGTGCCGTGGCATTCACAGCTCACAGCAACCTCCAACTCCTGGGCTCATGCAAGTCTCCAGCCTCAGCCTCCCAAGTAGCTGGGACTACAGGTGCCCACCACAACACCCGGCCATTTTTTTTGGTTGCAGTCGTCATTGTTGTTTGGCGGGCCCGGGCTGGATTCGGACCTCAGGTGTACGTGGCTGGCACCTTAGCCCATTGAGCCACAGGCATCGAGCCTGCTCATTATGTTTTAACATGTATGCAATTTACTTATTTATTATATTTATTTTTATTTTCTAGGATGTAAGCTCAAGGGAGACCAGAACTTTCATCTGTATTCTCAGCATGAAGAGCAGTGCCTGGCACATGACAGATAATTCAATAAATATTTGACAAATAAACTGAAATTTCAATAGTTTCGGTGAAAGAAAATGAAAGTGTGAGTGAAGTACTGTTACTAAAGCTGAAAGAGCAGATTCTAAAATGCACAACTATGGGGAATTATGACTGATGAGGTGAAAATGAAAGCGCTTTCCAGGCAATACCTCCTGTCTGACTTGAACAGTTTATCATTTCTTGCAAAGAGAAGATGAGAAGAGAAAAGTTTGGCATGAAGAAGAAGGCGGTCCTGGCATATAAGAATTTAGTGATTTGGGCACAGTGTTTTGGGGGGCTCAAAAAGGTGGGGGACATACAGATGTCCAAAAGTACTTAGATACATGGGTCCGAAGTGCAGGGATACAAGGCTGAACTGAAATTAATAGCTTAGAGTATTCAACGTATTATGATGGTTGTGGTTAACTTGTGAGTATGTTTAAACCCACCCCTCGAATGTGCAATCAGTACCTCCAACCAGACAGTGCAGATAGTTGTCAGATGTCCCATACTGGGTATTTTTTTCCTATCTCCTCTGGCCCTTGCTGCTTTCTGGACCTTGTTTCACACACTTACACATAAATATAAATTACTCCTAGTCCAGTACGCTGCTGGTAGACAGATTGCCATGGCTAAGAGAAGGAGTATCATGATCAGAAATTTGAGGTCAAATCCATTTAAATATCACCTTGGAAGGAAAGTTATTCAATCTCTTTGGAGCAAAGGATTTCTCATTTTTTAAATGGGAATGCCCAAACACATGGTTTGTTATGCGTATCCCTGTGTCTTTTTACAGGGCTTGGACCTAATTCATTGATTTAGTTAATCAATGAATTCTGACCATAACCTTAATTATTACTGAGCTGGGTGTACAGATTGCATTTGCATCTATGGGTAAATTAAAGATGATAAAATAAGAGGTCTGTAGATACTTGATTATCATTTCTGAATTTGTCCTGTTGCAAATTTTAGATGTTCTCAAAAATACTTTGCATTTTAAAACACCAGGGTTAAATATTCATTTTAATAAAAATAAACCTTAGTTAAAAGATGTTTTTCTTCACAGAAATACAGGATTATCCAGCCAGAGTGAGTTTTATTGATCTAAATCTGATAGACTCTGAGATCAATTGCGAGGGCCAGAGGAAGATGTCTGGGCCATGTTAAAGAATATCTTATGTTTGTTTAGGAATTTTAAACGTGTGATCCCTCTTGATCTTCCTTATCATCCTGTAAAACTGACAGATCAGAGATTATCAACTCTTTGCTACACACGAAGAGTTTCAGGCTCAGACTGGTGGTGGTTGATTCATCCACCAAAAAATGGAAAATCAAGTTCAAAGCCAGGGTCAGCTGACTACCACTGTCTCTTCCCCCTGCTCCACTCTCTCTCCATTCATCTCCTACCCAGGGACCCGGCACAGGTGGTCAGGAGGAAAGGAGTGCAGGAGAGACGCCATGACTGGAGAAAACTGAGCTTGACTGCAGGTGTTAACAAGCAATTGCTAAACATACAAAATGCAAGGACAGCTGCATTCACACAGGATTAAATCTATGCTGCTATGTTGCAAAATGCACGCCATAATGACTCCCTGTTCTGTACAAGAGGTATTTCAAAAAACTACCAGTTCACTGATGCCTTTCCTCCCTTAATCTGCCCAACTTCAAAAACAAAGTGGAAGCCACGGGGCCCCGATGACAACTTCACTGGCACCCCCATCCACGTCACTCTCCCTCACACCTCATGGAACTGTCGCCTCTTTTCCATCCAGTGTTCAGAACACCCCTTGTGGCCTGGACCCCATCAGCTTCCACCTACTCCGAGACCCTATTCTTTTAATTTTACTCTCTTAAATCTATTCAATACTGAAACCAATAATCATGGGATGCATCCAAACTGATGCTCTGAGAATGCTGTACCCCTTTTAGACCTCTGAACTTCCTTCGTGTTCTAGCCGTACCTACAAGGAGACTCCGTCTTTCACTTCCTCACCTGCCCTTGTTTCCCAGTGCCCTGGCTGTGCTGCTCTGTTTCAACAAGCTGGGCCAATGACCACCTACTTACCGAGTCGGATAGAATCTCTGTTTTCAATATTCTTTTCTGTCTTCATCTCACCTGACTTTAATGTCACCGTAACTGGTGTCTATGGTTCCTCCTAAAATTCACTTTCTCACTGCTTCCCTAAGTGGTCTCTGTTCTTGCAGTCTGATCTATTTGGATTGCTTCTTTTTCACTGGTTGTTCTTTATGTTTTGATGCTCTTCAGAGCCCCGTCCTCAGCGCTGTCTCACCTGCTCATCCTCTCTGATGACTCGGCCTCTGTCTCTGTGGCTACCAAGTGCCTGCCCTCTCCCCCACATCAGTCTTCTCAGCACCAGACATCATCTGAATTTGTACCAGGCACTTCTACTACAGTGCGTCACCGGTGTCTCAAGTTCAATGGGCTTCAAATTAGTTTTATGATTCTTCCCAAATGCCACCCCCATAAATTTCTCCTTGTCCTGCATTTTGTGCCTTGTTGCATAACTCCATCGTCCAGCCAGTGTCCCGAGCCAT
>CAUYRH010121153.1:0-40434 GCA_963574655.1 Perodicticus potto | reverse complement strand
TCTTTCTTTCTTTCTTTCTTTCTTTCTTTCTTTCTTTCTTTCTTTCTTTCTTTCTTTCTTTCCTTCCTTCCTTCCTTCCTTCCTTCCTTCCTTCCTTCCTTCCTTCCTTCCTTCCTTCCTTTCTTTCCTTCTTTCCTTCCCTCTCTTTCTTTCCTTCCTTCTTTCCTTCTTCCTTTTTTTTGACAGAGTCTCAGTCACCCTGGGCTGAGTGCCCATGGTATAATAGATCACAGCAACCTCAAACTCTTGGGCTCAAGCTATCCTCTAGTCTCAGCCTCCTGAGTAGCTGGGACTACAGGTGCCCCGCTATAATGCCTGGCTAGTTTTTCTATTTTTTAGTAGAGATGGGGGTCTCACTTTGCTCAGGCTGGTATTGAACTTCTGAGCCCAGCCAAAAAGCAATTTCAAGATTGTGGTTGACTCTGAGAAGAAATAAGAAGTGGAGTGAGGAAAGAATTGCTTCAATTGGACCTGCAAAATTTTGGTCCTTAATAAAAAATATCTGAAGCAAATATGCAAATTCTTAGGGTCTGACAAAGCTAAATGGTGGACACATGGATGTTTTAATGTTATTCTCCATGCTTTTCTATATACCTGAAACGTTCCATAATTTATATAAAAGGATTGATGGAGTTGAGCAGTGGTGATAATTTAGGAATATAGTTGGGAATGAAAAATAGGAGAACCTAGACTTAATTTTGTAGGAAATGGGGAGTTATGGAAGGTTCCTGAGCAATGGAGTGTTGGGATCAGAGCTTTGCTTTAGAAAAAAATCGTATAGGAGAGTAGTTAGGAGGCTACCGCAATGGTCTAGGTATGAAACAACAAAGGCCTGAGCATGGGGAGAGGCATTGAGATTAGGGAATAAAGCCTGATGAATTTGGGAGACACTGCAGAGATAGAAGAAATACATTCTGGCTTTCAAATCAGACCTACTAGAGCCTGCCAAAACTTTTTATATCTTGAAAACCTTAGCAGAGAGTAAGAAGGCAAACATCATCATAAATTATGGAGCCAAGCCCTGGGTCTCTGGTAGTTCCAGTAATAAAAAGGGATATTTATTGAACAGCTCAGTTTTAGTCTGGCAATTTATTATAAAGAAGCAGAAAGAAGAAAAACACAGACTTTCTTTTCTGCACAGGTAAGGGGACCTACCAGCAGTTTATCTAAGCACACAGTGAGTGTCCCGGGTTCTGCTGAGGAAGGGTCCAGGCTGAGCACACCTAGAATCACATTCATATGGAAAGGAATACCTTAAGGAAAATCATTGATCAAAATAAGTGGCCATTCTTCTTGCTACTTACTCTCACAGGGCATAACATCGGTTGTATTTAGGCTTTTCAGGCACAGAAATCACTTTAGATTTCGGTATTTCATAACTATTATTTGTGTACTGGTCCAGGATGTCCAAACTGAGCTTAGCCTGGAAAACACTGCAGCCACTTTCTAGGGCCAGTGTTGCACGGCCTGACTCTTCCACAGTTGTGTGATGGGTTGAGGTTGTGTGAATAATCTGGTAGCCAAGCATTATATTAGCTTATTTGAAATACCTTGTCTTGATTTGCCAGATTTTGCTTATTCTGAATTTTTTGTACACACTCAACTCTTCTGTGTCCTGGTAGTGAAGCCAAGGCCTATAGATATACAACGGTCTCCCTTGGGTGACAGAGCGAGTTGACAGCTATATCAGTATCAGAAACTGGTATTCCAGCTCCAATCCCATGGTCATTCCACCAAGCAATCTTTCGTGGCTCTTCCAAAGAGTCAAATGCTGGGGACGACTTGTCTAGTAACTCACCAAATTTATCACTTAAAAAGTTAAAAATAAAATTAAAAACATTTTCTTGCAGCTAAAAGACTTGAGTGATGAAATGAAAGGAAATGATTTCAGGGCAATGGTTCGAGGGGGGAAGAGCAGACCTCAGGGCAGCCTTGAGAAGGACCAGTGGCTGAGCACCCTTTCAGGCGGTTCTCTTGGCAGTGGAACCAGACAGCCGGGGGATACCAAGGAAGTGCAGAAAGAGCATTGTCTCCCTTGGGAAGGGCCTCCAAGGAATATCTGAAATAGTTCAACCACAGTTAAAATCCCAAGTGCCCTTTGAATGTATTTCCTCATTCCTTCCTTCTCCCATCCACTCATTGATGCTCCAGTAGGCACTTGGAGGAAGGAAGTTTTATATGACTTAAAATGTGCTGTCCTTGAATGATCTGCATTTGATCCCTCTTTTCATAGCACTTGTTGATCAATTGTAATTTGCTTATGTATTTGACTGGTTACTGTATTTTGCTGTATGTAATGTACACTTTTTGCCCAAATTTTTGAGGCAGAAATAAGGAAGTACATTATACATGGGTAGTACTAATTCCATATCTATGTAAGTTTGAGCCAAAACATAGGCATGCATTATACACAGGAGCACGTTATACATGGCACAATATGGTACTTGCTTCTGTGTATCTCCTCAATGCCACTGCCACCCCACCTTCACAGCTGCCCGCCATCATCTGAAGTCCTGGTGGTAAGCTGCATAGTGGCAGATTCTGTGATCTGTTTTGTCTGTCACTGTAGCCTCCAAACCTACAGCAATGTCTGGCACATATGTGCTCATTATGTAATGTAAGTAAATGACAGAATAACTCCCCAAATTATATTTTTAAATGTTTTTTCTTTAAGTAGAGAATGACTTGTGTCCAGTGTGATCCAAGAAGAAGCACAGAAAGTTCCCTGAGATTTGACCTTTATATCTGAGCACCTTTGTTGAAATCTAATGAGCTCTGCTCTAATGTAAGGACAATATTCTACAGACACATTTAAATATAATATGTTGGTATTATATCTATATGTTATATGGATATAATATGTTTCCGTTTTCCGTTAGCAGCATCCGCTTCACAGAAGGTCTATGAGGTCAGGCGAAGCTGACAAGGTGCCACAGGAGTGTGCTGAGATCTGCAGAAAACTAAAAGGGGTGTCTGTAAGAGACAAGAAGGGAAAGAGCAGTGAAAACCTCTTGGCAATATGCTAGGATATAGGGGGATAAAAACTCCTTATTTCCAAGAATGATGGTGACATAAACTTGAGAGTCTGAAACCCCAAAGTGGGTGCCCTGGCTCTATGAGCTACAGGTTGGAGAATCAGTTTCTCTTCAGAGGGCCTTAGAGCTAGATGATAGGCACTGCTGAGTGCTGCTGTCTCCAAACCAGTTCCACCAGACTTCCAGCTACCCTCCCTGGGCCAGCTGAAAACAAGGTGGAGAGCAAAGGTGATAACTTAGTAACTTGATTAACAAACAACAAAATAATAGCATATGCACGCACAAGCGTGCTCACACACACATACAAACACCGAACTGTTCTGGAACAACCATCAGGGTAAGAGATGGTTGAGAGGCAGTTGTTTAGTTAACTGGTGTTATGTGGTTAACTTTATCAGCCCACTCATTCATTCATTCCAACACTTATACAGTATTAGGGATGAGAGGTAAAGAGATATATTAAATCCATTAATTAACCCTCTCTGTAGAAGGGGAAAGATATAAGCAAACAAGTGAAGTAACATGAGGTGATAGAGATTTTTCGAAAGAATTGGATGAAAAATTTATAAAAATGGAGAGAACAACTAGAGAAGGATGTGAGAAGACATAAAAGGCCTTATAATCAGAGACACCAGCATGAGCAAAGACATAGAGGCCTGAAAGTCCCTGGAGACAATGCCACTCAGAGAAGGGGAAATAAACAATATGAACAGAGCACTGTGTGTGTGTGTGTGTGTGTGTGTGTGTGTGTGCGCACACGCACACGTGTGCATGTTGGGCAGGAGTGATGGGATCTAAAGTTGGAACATCTGGATGGTGGACATCAAACTAGGAAGAGCCTTGAATATCAGGCTGAGAACTTTGAAATTTATTCTGGAGGAAAACAGGGGAGTCATCTTACAAATTATAAGAACAGGCCGGGTTTGGACAGGTAAGGGTGTGGTGTGGCAGATGGTTCGGACACAAGAGAGGGTGGTGATGGAACCCAGTGAAGAGTGCAGGGACAATCCAAATGAGAGAGGACAAAGCTGGGACTAAGCAGTAAGGCGATTGGAGAGCAGGGAACATATCCACGAGAAATATGGGTAGGAGGTAGTGTTGGCAGAAAGTGGAGAAAGGTTGGATGTAGGGAGTGAGAAAGACTTGGAGTTAGAGTTCTGGTTTGGGATTATTCGTAGGTAGCTGTAAGAATTCCTAGATGAAAAATGAAAGGAAAGCAACCATCTTTCCTGACCCTCTTTTGAGGAACAGACCACTGCCTCCTTCGCATCCCCACTGTGCCACTACAATCTCCTGTTATAGACCATTAACAACTTTATTTTTTTTCTTTTTTATTAAATCATAGCTGTGTACATTAGTGCAATCAAGGGGTACAATGTGCTGGTTTCATACACAATCTGAAATATTTTCATCAAACTGGTTGACATAGCCTTCATGGCATTTTCTTAGTCATTGTGTTCAGACATTTATATTCTGCATTTAGTAAGTTTCACCTGGACCCTTCTAAGATGCCCCGTAGGTGTGGTCCCACCAGTTACCCTCCCTCCACCCATCCTGCCCCTCCCCTCCCCTCCCTTGCCCCCATTAACAACTTAAAGAGCTTGCTTGATTACATACCTCTCCCTGTAGGACTGGAAGCTCCTCAAAGGCAGGGACCTTACTTAATCCAGTCTCATTTTGCCTGGATTCAAGTGCCCAGGTCAGTGCCAAAACACTGGGTAGGTCCTTGCTAAATATTTGTTGAATGGATGAATGAATGCATAAAACATGATGGCCTTTGCCAGAACAATCTGAGAGTAGAGGGGCGAATGCCAGATTGCACGAATGAGGGCACCAGGGGGAGTGAGAGGTGGAGCTCATTCCTGCTGCGGCAGCCCTGCTTTTGCCTCGTCTGTGCTTCCTATAAAACTTCTCCCGCGGGGCTGACCATTTTCCACTCGCCTACATGCAGACTCGCGGGCCAGTTTTGCTTCCCCTCCTTTAGCTTCTCTGCAATATGCGTGGCCCTATCTGCTGCTTCCATTGCTGATGCCCTCACACGCTTCGGAAGCTCCGTATTTGAGATTCTTCTCTTCAATACCCAATTCTTTTGTCTTTTATCATTTTAATCCCTTTTAATAATCTCTTTCTTTGCACCTAGGACTTACCTTCTCCTTCTATTATATAAACTCCATCCACTGTCTCAAAGTCTTTAAGAAAGCAAGACTTGAGGTATCTTTGTGTTGTCCTTCTTTTCTGGAAAATGCTGTTTCCTCTGTTGGGCAAGTTACGATTGTAACCGAGATTCCCCAGAGAATTTCTCGTTTGTCCTACTGCTAATTCTATAGAATTAACTTCAAGTTCATCAATTCCCAACTCTCCCTCTCTGATCAGGATTCCTTTTGCCATCTGCCTTTTCATTCCATGTCTGTGGTTTTGCTTTTCTGTGTCCCATCCTTCTTCTCCGCGTGGCCAGACACTCGCTGAGAGTTGATGTCAGCCTTGACTGGCCAAGCTCCACGCAGCCACAAGAACTGAAGACTCTCTGCTCTCAGGCTTCCCCTGTCTCAGCCCTGAAGCATAGAGAACACCTGCCACGGGGCCGGGAGCTCTAACCATCTTGCACTGTCCCCCGGGAGTGGCTTCTAGAACTAGCCTTGCTGCCCTGTTGCATGAGGCCCTCAGGCACCCCTCTGCCCGTGTGAAAGCTCCACGGGCTCTACTCGCACCATCAAAACTACCATCTGAGGCCCTGTTTGCAGAGTAAAACTCACGGTATCACACAGCACTGATCCCACAGCAGCATTTTTACCTACTTTTTAAAATGATCCTTCCTGATGCTGCGGCCCTTTAATACAGTTCTCGTGGGTCACCACCCATATGTTGAGAACCGCTGTTTTAGAGCGTCCAAAATCAAAAGCCAAGGAAAAATGTGCTCAGAAGCATGTGAAAGTTATGCAATATAAGAAACGATGCAACTCTTCCTCTGAGTCTGAATTTCAGCTTTTGAAAAGATAAAAAACATAGGGTAATTTTCCTAATGAGATTATTTTTGATACTTAATCAACCTTTGTGAAGAATGATAAAATGATGGAATGTTAAAGTTTATTCTGCTATACCCATTTGCTTAATCAAATTCACCCAGATTGGCCTGTGAGCCTTCACGACCACAGGCTGTGATAACCGTCATTCCCAAGTTCCCAGAAAATGTCTGCATTTGGCAGGAGACTGATATTGCCCAGGATTTGGTGTGGGTGTGGATGGTTGAGCTGTGCTGATTGAACTCCTGCCAAAGTTTGTATATATTCCCAGAAAAGGCTATTCCAGACCCAGAGCTGGTTTCGCTCACTAACAGATCCGAGCTTTGCATGGCAAGCAGGGTGTGTGTATATGTGTGGGGGTGGAGGGGGGGTTGGGGGATGAAGTGGTAGTAGTGATATTTTCATATCACTTTAACTGATTAATGTCTATAATCTAAGAGTCATTTTGGTTTTGGCACTTTTTTGTTTAAACAGAAACAGATGAATCTTTTTTCATTTCTTTTCCACTGAAATATTGTCACATTTAGCATTTGGATTTAAATAAAGAATGCAAGGTACAATAAAAAGAGCCTGTACTGAGAGTCGGGAGACCCAGGTCCTCATTTTACTGCTCGACTGCCTTTCTGTATGATCTTGGGAAAGTCACTTTATCTGGCTAGACTTTAGTTTCCATGTATGTAAAATAAGGATGTGAGACTAAATGATTCCTAACACCCACCCCTTCCAGACTAAAAAAAAATTGGGAAAACCAGTGGGATGTATAGCCCAGTAGTTCTTTTATCAAGGTTATATTTGTTAAGTTTGGGCTGATCCACTTTTGAGGGCATGGGGCAGTAATTAAATCTATGAATCTGAGATGTCTTCAGAAACATTCTATTGATGGAACCCAATTCTGTAAAAATCGTTTTTGCTCATATGAGCTGAACTGAGGATGTCAGTGTTCAACTTGACTCCATTATTTTTCTTTGTTTTCATTGCCTGTGGACTTGTCTGAGAGAATGAGACCGAGAGCAACCTTCTCCCAAAGACCACACACTGACGAGGTGGCTTCTCGCCTTAATTCGCCTGGGGTCTTTATCGCTGCTCTGTGGCCTGCTCTCTACCACGGTGGCCCTGAAAGAGGGGCCCATAAACCCATCGCTCTTTCAAGTGTACATCCCAGACAGGCACTTGCTCACCTTGGTCTATGTGGAAGACCTTAAGCCACAGGACAGAGCAAAGAGTTGGATTCATAGGAGTTGGCTGCAACTTCTGTGGCAGTTTGTAGAACTGACATCATCATTCCAGCCTCAGTTTAATTTGAAACATAGAGATGACAATACTTACGTCATGGGCTTTACTTCATAAAGGGAGATAATATGTGTAAAGACACAAGATAATCTTTACAAACCAACAAGCAAACATTAGTCACCACCAGAAAACGTGCCTCTTGAGAAGGGCCTTTGAGATCATCTAGTGAGGCCTCAAGTAACAGATGGGGAAACTGAGGCCCAGAAGGGCAAGGGACATGCACAGGATAATTGTCACAAGAAAATGCCCTTGCTTTCTTCCTTCCTCACAGTGCAGGGAAGGCAGTCTGGGCTAAATAAGGCTCTGGCTTTGCCTTCCCCAGATGCAGTCTCTGGCAGAGCGGAGGGCCGTAGGCAAATGCTGACAGCTCTGAATGTTTAGATGGAATTATCACTGGAAACTCTCCCCTCACAGGACGGAAAGGGAGAAAAAGTTAGAGTTCTAGATAAACAAAAACTTGGCAAGGAGTTCCATTCCATAAATAAAAACACTGAAGGGACACTAGAGCCCTGACAGAACCCCTCCGTCCGCATTGCTGAGGTTGCTCTGTGATATATTGCTCCTTCAAATTTAGAGGACAAACCGAACATTCCAGAAGTCTTCCTTGCTTATTCAGCATTCAACAAACACCCATTGTGCTCACCGCGTTGGCTGTTGTGCCAGGTGTGTGTGGGGGGGACAAAGGCACAAACACTTTGAGAACAGGTGGCCACGGGGCAAAAACTATGTATGAATAAAAGATCCTATGGGAATATAAAGGAGATAAAGATGAATGATGACATTTTTAGGTAAGCAAAGATTTCCAGAGCGGGTGATGCCTGACCTGGGCCTCACCGGCCCTCACTCAGTAAAGAAGGCAGGGACTAATAATAAGTGCTTCGTATGTCTTATCTCATTTATTTCTGTGCATAGGTGCTTTAGTTATCTTCAACTAAAAAGTGGGAAGATTAGCGTTTAGAGAGATTAGGTAACTTACTAAGGTCACACAGCTAGTTTAGACAGAAGGCAGAGCCAGGATTCAAACCTAGATCTGATTCCAGAGCACCTGTTAACTACTACTAGGTTGTGGTAGCCATTTGGTCAAAGTGAGAGTATGTCCAGAAGAACAGAGGCCTGAAAGAACCAGGATGGTTTGGTCTCAGAAATGAGGAGTCTTTCAGTGGTGAGAGGCAAAGCTTGATTTGATTGTACAGTCAGCAGGGAAGCAATGCATAATTGAAGGGGAGAAGTGACCTGATCAGATGATGCTTTTGCTTTCTTTTGCTTTGTTTATCAGCAGCATTCTGGGTGCAGTGTAGAGAATGGATAATAAGGAGGTGAAAAGAAAGTGGAGGTCCAGGCAAGAGAAAGTATGCCTTGGACTAGAGAGGTAGTGAAATTGCCAGATTAGACAGCACGCTTCGAAGACAAAATCACTAAGACTTGATGATAAATTGTATGTGGGTTTGGGAGACAGAGGGTACTCTAGGATGACTTCCAAGTCTCTGGCTTGAGTGATTAGCTGATGAGGATGGCATTAAATAGGATCAGGAATGCAAAAGGAGTTTACAGGAAAGACAGGCTGAACTTGAAGGACGTTGGATAAAGATGACCAGTATGTAGTGTTGGGTCTACAAGGTCATACTTGCGATTAATAACGGAAGCCACCAAAATGACTGAGCTTGCCTTGGAAAATGCATGGTCTGGAAAGAAGATGGTCTAAGGCAGAAAAACCCAGAGAAAACTTGGCATTTAAGAGTTGAGTAGAAGAAAAGAAGACTGCAAAGCAAACATTTACTCTGGACCCTTCCATTGTGACCTCCATACCCTATGGCAGGGGCATAGCGCATATTCTGAGGTCAATAGCAGGGAAACACTGAGTCCTCAGCAAGCCACAGACGAGGAAAATAGGCTCAGGCATTGTCGGACCAGAAGGGGCCCCCCATCCTATACACCTACTTCCAGACCTAGTGCCAATGATGCAGATATTGTTACCAAAACGTATTTGACATTCCTCTAATGTTGTTTCCATTGGTGAGCCACTAGAGAAAGTTTGATTAAACATTTGATTAAAAAGTTTCATTCTTCCTGTTGACTCAAATGGTCTCATTGGCTCTCCCCAATATCACTGTTGCATAATTCTGAGATTCTATCCTAACAAGCTGGAAAACAAAAAGTGATTTCATCTAATGGATCTGGGTATTCATTTGCCTTCATCAATTTTCTACATTTTAAAAGTCAATATAAGTTTCTCTTCAAAAAATTACCAGTTAAATTTGGAAGCATATTGGCTGCTCACCATGAAGGACCCTCCCCTACTCTAAGAACAAAAATCTCTCCAGAAAATAATAATACAATGCAGAAAATAATCCAGTCAAAAAATATCAAGGTTGAATTTGCATTCACATAGTGCTGAAGGGAGTGGCTTTGGGGTTTATTTGTCATTCTTTCCAACAACTAGCTCTGTAGCTATGCAAGGCAAATCAATGTCGAGCCACACTTAGTCATCATTGATCAATTGTTTCATGATCAATTTGGATTAATTCTCTTGAGAGTTTTTAAATAAGTTTAGCTAAAAGGGAAGTTGCTGCCTGTCTGCATTAGCTTTTGCAGAACAATCTTTGTCTTTTTCTCTATGATGTGGTGGTGATACATGACAATAACCAGAGACTTGATTATTTTGAAATCAGAAACCCTAGAAGCTAGGTTTTAATTTTAGCACCTTTGTTATGGTAAATTCATTTCAACAGAAACTATCTTGGCTATGTCAAACTTCTCATCACCTCTAGGAAAAGGTGCTTTTTTTCCTCTAAGCACATTGCAACAGAGGGGGTAAGCCAATACATCACAGACCTGGGGCTGTGAGCTTGTCACCAATTTCATATTTCCAGTTCTTGGATAATGTTGAGTCAAATCTTAGGCCTATCAGCCTGACGTTGGGTCAATGAGATCAAGGTAGGGCATGGTTTTTGTCTCCATTAGACTCATGACATGTGAACTGCAGACTCTTACTCTACCCCACCCCCAACACACACATTCACTCAAACACAAATGCACGTTAGTTGCTAGAGAAGAAGTGGAGATGAATCCACTCCCTGACCCACAAATGACCATTTCAGCACCTTTCTACTCTACCTTTGTCCCTATGCCCTAACTGGAATCTCATTTAACTGGGTGAAAATTCTTATGCAAGCACCCAGGTTTTCCAGGACAACAGAGTAAGAGGAGAACCCAGTGGGTGGATAGAAGACTGGGTCGAGTTGCCTGCTTGTTAGCTCCAACTTCAAGGTGATCTTTTTCAACTCAACTGCTTCTGGCTTAACACTGAGTTGCATTACAACTGGTCTGCCTTTTTCTTTTCCTAGAGGTGGGTTAAGGAGCAAGCTCAAAAGGGATGCTGAAGTGGAAGGTTTAGCCTGAGGGACCTGAAGACCAAGAAAGGGGAGGAAGGGGAAGATCCACACAATTATAATATCCTTTTTAAAAAGACCACATGGAGCTCACCTCTGTCATCCCCCTGTAGCACTGAGCATAGTGTCAGGCACAGTGGGCTCTTTAGGAAATGGTAGTTGAATTGAAGTGACTTGTCCTCTTACCAACTCTGGATAAGGGTCTCCTTTTCCACCCACTACATGAGAGGAATCTTCCACTTCAAGACTCAAAATCCCCATTGGCACGCTTAGGCCTGGTATTTTGCTCCATTGAGGCTTGTGTGGCTTTGGTGGACTAATCCAGCCACAACAGAATACAATGCTTCCATCAACAAATGTCTTCAGAGTTCCAAAAGGAGATGTACAAATAAGCTTTTGGTGCACATCCTATTTATTAGTCAATTGGAGATGACTTATATTCTTCCAAGACTTTAATTAGGGAAAGAAAAATTCCAATTTTTATTGTCTGCTTCATTAAGCTGCAGGCAATTAAAACCAAGCCACTCATTACCTTAGAATGTGATAATTACAAAGCTATAAGTGGGTTTTGACTACTGTGTGCATGGCATGAAAATAATGGAGAGTGCTTTTTGTCCACCATCTTAGCTAGTCTGCGGTAGTGGCAGCTCCTCTCCGAGCTTCGTAATGCTGCCCAAGGACGCCAAGAAGAAGAAAGATGATGGAAAGTCAGCCAAGAAAGACAAAGACCCAGTGAACAAATCTGGGGGCAAGGACAAAAAGAAGAAGTGGTCCAAAGGCAATGTTCAGGACAAGCTCAACAACCTAGTCTTGTTTGACAAAGCTACATATGACAAACTCTGTAAGGAAGTTCCCAACTATAAGCTTGACACCCCAGCTGTGGTCTCTAAGAGACTGAAGATTCGAGGTTCCCTGGCCAGGGCAGCCCTTCAGGAGCTCCTTAGTAAAGGACGTATCAAACTGGTTTCAAGCACAGAGCTCAAGTAATTTATAGCAGAAATACCAAGGGTGGAGATGCCCCAGCTGCTGGTGAAGATGCATGAACAGGGTCCAACCAACCATATATTTGGAAAAATAAAAATGTATTGAACAAAAAATAAAAAGAAAGAAAATAATGGAGAGAGCTTTCTGAGTCTCAGGCACTGTTCTGGGTTCTTTACCTACCTCAGCTTACGCAGTGTTCATAACAACCCCACAAGGGAGGTACTATTAGCATTCCAATTATAAACATTAAGTACTGTGGCACATAGAGGCCAAGCAACTTGCTAAAAATCATAGCTACTAAATGGCCAAGCTGGGGTTCAAATCCAGGCAGCTTGGTTCCAACTGGGCCGTACTATGACTCAGGTTTCTGTTCCCATTCCTCTAGTATTCCCCCCCATTTGTCAAAATTCCTCCCATCTTTTGAGGACAAATGCCACCACCTTAGAGGTATCTGCCTAGATCTTCCTCATTAGAATAGCCTTCCTTTCTTATGCTCCTAGAACTTTGCAAACTTCTCTCTTTGATATTTATTTCAAATTATTATGAGTGTACAAATTTTTAGATTACATTTTTCTCACTTCCAGGGTGAAGTTCTACTTATAAAAGAGCCCCCCATGCAGGGGGTGTGTTATACACACTCTTAATGTGCACATTGGGTAAGATCCTGCCTCATGCCCTCCCTCTTTCTGCCAATCGTCCTCCTCCCTCCCCCCTTCTCTCTCCCTCTTTCCTCTGCCTCTGTATTAGACTATATTTCTGTTTTATTGTTCATATGAGCATGTAATTATTTATATATTGATTTCATATTAGTATTGAGCACACTGGATATTTATTTTTCCATTCTTGCAATACTTTACTAAGAAGAAAGTGTTTCAGCTCCATCCAGGTAAATGTAAAAGATGTAAAGTCTCCACCTTTTTAATGGCGGAATAGTATTCCATCATATACCTATATCACAGTTTGTTGATCCATTCATGAATTGATGAGCATTTGGGTTGTTTCCTTGACTTAGCAATTATGAATAATTATGAATAAGCCACAATAAACATTCTGGTATAAATGCCTTTGTGGTAAAATGAATTTTGTTCTTCTGGGTAGATAACTAGAAATGGGATTGTGGAATCAAATAGGAGGTGTACTTTTAGAACTTTGAGGATTCTCCATACTTCTTTCCATAAAGGCTGTATGAGTTTGCAATCCCACCAGCAGTGTAGAAATGTTCCCTTCTCTCCACATCCAAACCAGCATTTGCTGTTTTAGGATTTTGTGATGTGGGCTAATCTTACTGGAGTTATGTGATATCTCAAAGTTGTTTTTATTCACATTTCTCTTGATGATTAAAGATGATGAACAGTTTTTCATGTGTTTGTTGGCCATTCATTTGTCATCTTCAGCAAAGTTTCTGTTCAAGTCTCTTGCCCACTTATAGAAGGGATTGTTTGCTCTTTCCTTATTGTTTAATTTGAGCTCTCTGTAGATTCTAGTTTTCAGGCCTTTGTCAGAGTCATATCATGCAAACATCTTCTCCCATTCTGAAGTCTGTCTGTTTGCTTTATTTGTGGTACCCTTAGCTGTGCAAAAGCTCTTCAGCTTGATCAAATCCCAGTTATTTATTTATAGTGTTGCTGCAATTGCCGGGGGTGGGGGGGTCTTCCTCATAAAATTTTTCCCAGGCCAATATCTTTGAGCATTTTCCCCACACTCTCTTCTAGAATTCTTATTGTTTCATGTCTTAAATTTAAGTCTTTTATCCAGAGAGAATCAATTTTTGTCAGTGATGAGAGGTGTGGGTCCAGTTTCAGTCTTCTACATGTGGATAGCCAGTTTTCCCAGCACCATTTGTTAAAAAGGGATTCTTTTCCCCAGTGCATGCTTTTGTTCAACTGAGTTGGGTGGTTTTTGCTCGTCTTGTCAAAGATCAAATGACAATATGCGGCTGGGTTCATCTCTAGACTCTCTATTCTATTTCATAGATCTATGTCTCTATTTTTGTACCAATACTATGCTGTTTTGATCACTATTGACTTGTAGTATAACCTGAAAACTGGTGACATAATGCCTCCAGATGTGTCTTTGCTTCTAAGAACTATATTTGCTATCTGGGGCTTTTTTCTACTTCCATATTAATCGAAGTACTAATTTTTATAAAGTTCTTTAAAATACGACATTGGTGTTTTGATGGGTATTGCATCTACGGATTGCTTTGGACAGTATAGACATTTTAACAATGTTGATTCTTCCCAGCTATGAGCATGGTATGTTCTTCCATTTGTTAACATCTTCTGCTATTTCCTTTCACAAGGTTTCATAGTTCTCCTCATAAAGATCTTGGCAAGGCAGTGCCTGAGCAACTTTGAAATTGGGGCCTGCACTTTCTGCAGGACAGGGGCCCTCTGAACTCGATTGGGTGTGAGTGATTTGTCTGAACTCTAGTCCAGTACCATCTGCTGGGCAGCCCAGGGAGCTTGATTAGGTGGGTGGAGCCCATGCTGACAGAGTGACTTTGACTGGAACTCTGGGCCAATGCTGTCCACTGATTCTTGTCCCTCTGGAGACATGGTTTAGGGCTGCCGATTCACCATTCATGTGCCTTTGTTAGAGCGGCAGTGGCATTGCAATACTGAGGGATGAACTTAGAAGGGACAAGCTATCAATTCATCTAAAGAAGTATAATTAACATGTTTTAAAAAGAGAGAAGAAGAAGCTGGAAATACTCATGGGGAGGAATCAGCAGAAGCACTCTAGCAACATGAAAAATCAGAGCAGCTCAACTCCCCAAGAGGATTGGAAACTTCTCTTGTGTCACTTTTCATACTTTGTCTTTGAATTATGCTGTTTGCAAACTTTTTATAGACTGTGCCAACCACCACCCTGGTGACTTTAGAGTAGGAGCTGTACTTTCCTCACCCTGGTGACTTTAGGGTAGGGGCTATACTTTCCTCACCTTCATATCTCTTTTCAGTGTGCAGTAGAGTGTCTCACACAAAGTAGGTAAATAAGATATGGTCCATCCCCTCAAGAAATTTACAGTCTCCAACTTAAATATATCACTCATGTCCAAGGAGAAACTTAGGCTCTACTTACACAGAACATGCTTGCCATATCTTAGAACCCTTGCAATGGTCATTGGGGGCCGTCCCTAGTACCGAGGATGAGCTGGTGAATAAGCTGCTAATCATAGTAGCCATAGGAGTGATCCTTAGAGAAAAGGAACTCAGATCAGCCTCCCATCTGGCCTAGGAATCTCCTCTGCAGTGGTCTTGCCAGAAATTGTCACCATCTCTGAACACTACCTGGGACCTTAGGTGCCTCTTCCTCATGGAGTGAGTCTGTGCACATGTGTGCAGCTCTGAGGGTCGGAAGGTCTTCCTGGGGTTGAGTTGAATTAGAATCTGCCTTCTTCCTGTCTGTGAGGCCTTGTTCTCCCTTCTGCACAGCCTTCACCTCCTGTACCTAAAGGTCACACCACACCAAACCTGTCTCCTTCATTCAATGACCTTGGCAGTTTGGTTCTGATCAACACTTCAAATATCCACTTGAGTGCACAATGTGAAGGATTCAGATAACTGTACTTTGCCATCACGCCCACCAAATTGGGTTGCCCTTTTGGGTATTTGATAGACTACTTAGCAAACAGCCCCAAGGAGTCTGAAATGATTAATTCTTACTGCTACGTGTATATATCATCAGAGAGAGAGAGTACTGGCTTGTTACACAGGTAATACCTCCCCACTCAGGGTCTGCAGTCAGCCTTCTCCCTGTCACACCACAGGAGACGTCCATCCCAGCAGCAGACACTGCCTCCGCCTCCATCTTCCTCTGCAGTTTGTCCTGACTCCACCTGGCCTGAACACCAGGTATATGGGACAGGAGTTAGAAAGAAAATGTTCACTTTCACACTATGAACAAAAGCTATAAGAATAGGGAATCTGAGTGCTTTGTACATATACTCATTAGAGTTATCTTAACAAAGGTTCTAATCCCATTCATTCCATTCTATTTGCTGCCCTATTTTGTCTGAGGCCAAGGATGAAGCCAATGAAGTCAGGAAAATGGATGTATTGCACGAACTACTGTCAAGGAGAATTGCAGTTAGAACCAGTTGCAAGTTTGACTTTCACCACTGACTGATTATCTTGCCTTGGCCGAGTCACCTAACCTCTCTGAGCCCCACTTATGGCACGTGAAACATCTGGACCATTGTCCCCGCTACGTCCACCCCACAGAGCTGGCCTGAGAATGTGTGACACAAAGATTCTGATTTGATCTTGTTGAGCAATGTCTGAAAGAACATAGTGGCTGCTTTCTGGGGGCTGCCACTGATGAATGCTGAATAAGAATGATGTCTGGGCCCCAAATAACCCAACCAGACACACAGCTGTCCCCTAAAGAAAGTGTTTACTGTGAAATAGGGAGCAAAAGGTCTTGGAATCCACAGACCCTCTTTCTCCATAATCTGCTAAGCATAAAGGATGTGTTTATACTTATCTTCCTTAGTAGTACCTTATCCTTAGAACTCGATTTGATCTACTGGCATGTGGCAAGAGTCAGTTCTCACCCGGCTGACATCTGCAGCTCCTATCATCCCAAAGGGTGGGGGCAGGAGGAGGAAATTGCAGAGAGAAATGTATTTCTAAGTTTTCTTTTAAATTTGTAAGGTGAAAGTAAGTCCTTTGATAAAGTTTCTGTTCTGTTGGAACTGTTGTGGGAAAGGATGCTGCCCCAAGCCTAGGGATTTGCTAAATTCTCTTTAAGTCCTATCTTCTCATAGTTTCTCATTCCCTGCCTCCAATAGTTCCTTTCCTATATGGAGCTGGATTGACCCATTAGCGGTCTTGGATGCTCTCCTTCCCTGCTTCTCAGAAGCCCCTTTCAATTTTCTATCATTTGCAGAACATTTAATGTGATCATTGGCAAAACTCTGTCAATTTAATGCGATTTCCTGACATTTCCAGAGCATCTCTCCCCTTCAAAGCATGTGCTGTCCAATAGCAACTGAAATATAAATCCTCATGCTCTGACTTTCATGCTTCTCCTGAAATAATATCATTAATGACTTTTTGTGACTATCACAGGGATTGTATTAAAACACTGGCAACAAATATCTGTCAGTTATTTAAAAAAAACACAGCTCAAAATTAAATGCTCCTTTTGCACACAAGAGCATTTTCATTAATATTTATTTGATTGATCTATTTGATCTTGTCATAAAGAGTTGCATTAACGGACAAATCTGTTTGTAGAATTACATCATGTTATATTTATATCATGTTTCCCATTGCTTAATGGGAAAAAATAATTAAGTGTTTCTAATGAGAAGGAAACAATTTATTCTCAAAAGCACATTTTAGAATATAGTAAGAGTTTTAGAAGATTATGTATTCTGTTGTTTCACTAATTTTATAAGCAATACTTTCTAAAATAACACTGGAAAAAGTGCTAAAAGTGTGACTTCGTTCTATAAATCTGTGATGGGCACTTGGGATGAATCTTCACCTCAAGCCCCCAAATCAGATATTTAGAATGTCTCCTTGCTCACCGGAGAAATCCCCTAGGGCTTCTGGAGTGTTAAGTGTGGATGTTTTTCACAAAGCTTTAGATAGAAATCAGCCAGAATGGGTCAAAGGGACCCTATAAGTGAGAATTTTCACTCATTTTCACTATTGACTCAATGCTTAAGTACACTTTAAAGCAAGAGCACCTGAATTAGGCAGAGTGGAGAGGAAGAAAGCGGGAAAGGCAGGCCTGGGGCAGCAAAGGTTATTAGCAGCAGCTTCCCAGTCCCAAGAAAGAGATAAGAGGCCTCCAAGGACAGATCAGTGATCCCGGGAGACTCATCAACTGCTTCTCAATTCTCCCTCCCTGGCAAAAAGTGACTCTGTTAGTTCAACATCACAGGGGAATCATTGCTCAATCATCACAGAATGTTGGCACTGAAAGAGCTTTCAAAGCCAGACAACATAATGTGAGTAGCTGCTGTGTGTCAGGGCCTGTGCTGGATGCTGAGAAAGTGCAAGATTAATGATGCACAGGCCCTGCCTTGGAAAGCTTTCTGTCTGTCGCAATTTCCGAATGCTGTACACGGAAGGCTGCTCCACAGAGCAAAAGGGGTCTGCGCAAGGTCATCTGGCTACTCACAAGCAGAGACCTAGTTGAACCACATGTCAGATGTCCTTTCTTCCTCATAGCATTGCTGCCTTATCACACTGTATTAAGGGATGTTATCTTTATTCTGGGATTTATATTTGTTGCAGGGTCAGAATAGCTGGCAAATACCAAAAAAAAAAAAAAAAAAAAAAAGTTTTTGAACCACTCTTTAGCCTTAACCACAGGTTGGCCGCAACATCAATGAGGAAAGAGAAGACCTGCCTCCACCCCCCTTCACCCTTTGGGAAACGGTAAGGCCGTGAGCAGAACAACAGCAAAGGTAGGAAGGGAAGAGCACGTGACTCTCTTATGCTCCTACCTCCTTTTCTTTTCCATTTCTAACCTACCCTTGGAGTTGGAAATGAGGAGTTTGAGGAAAGCCTATGAATTTTTCTTGAGGGAGCATTGAATATGTGCAAATGGCCTCGCCAGTAGCATCTCTGAAAAGCAGAGACAACTCTAGACATGAACCCTTCCCACTTCAAAATGAGGAAAAGTGGGATGAAATGCTTTTGGGAGGTATTATAAAAGTGAGACCTGAGGAAAGATCCAAGGGTTACATTTTTCCCTCTGCAGTTGGCTGTGGCTGCCTTCTGCACGGGTAGACACTTTAGATCTATGGAGAAGCCCCAGGGGTGGAGGCTGCTAATGGCTGGGCCCAATACCAGCTAGCATCTATTGTGTGCTTACCACATGTTTCACATGCATGTGTGTTATCTCTTATAACGTCATGTCCACCTTGATCCTTTCAGATAGAGACTTGAGCACAGAGGGGTCTTGCCTCCAAAGCCCATCCTTTTAACCGCTATTCTCTAATGGCGTCGGCTGAGGGCTGTGGAGCAAGATGAGCTAGTTTCCTTCTCGGTCACCATTTATCTGGTTCTCCGGGCTAGGAAAGGAGGTGGCAAGACAGGGCAGAAGCTCTGCACAAAAACAAAGAGGTGCACTAGGTTGACTTTCTGTGGAAAACCTAAACCAGCAAGTAGAATACAGGGAGGCCAAGACCCTGACACTCTTGAATGGAAATGTCTCAATAGTGGATTTCAGGTCACTATATTGAGAAGTTAAACACAAAAAAGGTTGGAATTTTTCTTCCTAAGTGGTTGGCCAGTGAAGATAGTTCAGCTTTAGTAAGCATTGGACAGACAAACTGAACAAAAACTAAAGAGACTAAATTTGGACATACATTTCAGATCCTCCCCCCAAAAATGTTCAAATGGAGAGGCTCACATTTGGTCACAAATTTAGGACCACATTGGACAAAATTTTTTAAAGTGCTGCAGCAGAAGAGCACCGCTTGGAGCCAAGGGACTAAGGTTCTTATTTCAGCTTTGTTACTCACTTGTTTTATGACATTTGGCCAGGCTGTCCTCATCTCTGAGCCTTAATTGCATCCTCTACAAAGTTGAGTCTAATAGATACTTTGTCCTTGAACACTCGGAGAGCCAGTGGTTCCAAAACACATGATCAGAATTGCACAGAAAGAGACATAGCTACCTGAGAAGCTGGTGAATAAGGCGTTTGAGGAAAAAGAATAATGTGTGGAGACTGTGACACTGCAGCACGATGCCTAGGAGCACATCTGGAGACTTTGTTAGCTCCTCTGGGAAATGCATGGTGAGGCAGACTTAGGAGTGTGGCAAAGGGGAAGGAAATAGGACAGTCAGGGAGAGCCTTCAGAGGGCAATGCAGAACCCTAAGAAAGGACCAGGAAGCGGAAGCAGGATTGAGCAGGGATGATCTCATACTGGGATGCAGAGATGATAAAATCTTAACCGACCCCAAAGAGAGCTCCAGAGCAAAAGCTACCCCTCTGGAAGAGTTCCACCTTGGGCAAATTGGCCAGGTCTGGTGCCCTCACTGTACACAGTCACTGGCTGGGAGCTGCCCAGGAAGAACATGGTCTTGGATCACAAGCGATCAGCTCACTGTATTCCTCCCAGCCAAAAGGCACATTGTTCCTTACAAAGAGATCCAAGAGGCACAAAGATAAAGGAACTTGGCAATGGAGAGAAAAGCAAGGTATGTAAATTTCAGTTACTAAACATTTCCCCATCAAACTTCACCTTACAAAGATATTCTCTGAGGTTAAGGTCTCCATCGATCCTAAACTATTACTATCATCCAGATTTAATGCACCAATAGTAAGATTAGAGGTACTTGGCCTGAAAAAATAAATCACAGGCTGTTTTAACCATACCTATTCTCCAATCATCTACTAGCCTCACTTTCCTGCATAGATCTTCCATTAGCGAAAAGTATGCCGTCCTAGAATTTTAAGGGTATTCAAATAGCCTTCAAGTTCAAAATTCTGATTGTCACCCCAAGCTTCTGATAGTATTCCAGCTAAGTCTTCTAACTCCTCCTTGAAGGTGGCCAGAGATAATTGAGAATTCACTTCTTGAAACAGTCTCCTCCACAAAGCCCCCAGTACTCTAACCGATACTGAGCTCCTCTTTGAGAAGAGCTGGACACAGTCATCCTGTGCTGGCTGAAACAGTCCTTCCCAAATGTGATTTTTGAGTCAGTGGATCTTTGGCATCTTAATACCACAATAGTTTATCTTTGAGAAAAACGAAAGAGACTGAGGCCACCTAATAAGGCTACAAACTAAATAGCCTTGTTCCTGTAAGGATCCAGGCACAGAACTTTGACAGCCCTTTCTGTTTTTACGCTTGAACTTCCAAAAGTTCATTTGAGCCATCTCCACAGCTTGCAGCTTCCATGGGGAAAACTCCCTGAGAACCAGGAGAACAAGGGGGCTTAGCAACAGAACCAAAATAGTACCAGTGTCTGCTCTGAGGAGGAACATACCTCACGCAGCCTACCTTAAAGGGTAAAGAAGTTTTTTTTTAAGTAAAATTCGATGAATAACTTCAAAATGTTAATGAGATAGTGACCTAAGCACGCATTCGGAACGATCCAAGAGGTCACAACTGATTAATTTTCACTGCCTAAGTATCAACCAGAGATGCTTCATTAAGCTACTTAACATGAACTCAGTTAACACAACTTCCAGGGTTTTGTTTTTTCTACTCAAATTTCAAGTTATATTTGAAAACCTTGCAGAGAATGAAAAACAAATACAAGAGGAGGGAGAGAAGAAAAGGCACTGGAAGCTGGGAAACAAGAAACAACACTGAATCCACCTCTGACAGAGACCACCACTGCTTGGACCTGACAGATAAAACACCAGCATTTTCATTAGCAAAGTGTCTTTTGCAAATGCCCAGTCTCTGATTAATAAACACACAGTGGATATTGGTACAACCTGGCTACAAAGGCTGACTACATCTTTAAAATCTTGAAATACTGAATTGAATTCCTTTTAGCCACAGACTATATTAAAAAGTTTCCTTATACAGGGACCTATAAAATCATTCAATGACCATCCACTGCTCTGCCTATAGCAGGGGATTAAGTTCCCCCCCGCCAGCAGTAGTCATTTAGGATTCTCTGAGAAAGCGACTGTTGAAAAGATCAAACATGACAACGATTTTTCTAGGTTTTTATCAGGAATGTAACTTTATGACTTAGGCATTCCTCCTACCTTAAATTAAAAGCAAAGATGGCACAATGAGATGAGGGGATGGGAATTACAAGTGAGAACCCATCAATTCACCCAAGAAGGCAGTGACAGCCAGGAGAAAGAGATCTGGCTGGAGTTTAGGTAATATCTGTCACTTACTGGCTAGACAACCTTGACTAAGATATTGAAGCTATTTTACACAAGCTGCAAAATTGTTCTTCACAAATGACATCAAATTGGTCACTGATATCAGTAGAACAAGAAAAATAAAAGTGATTTACAAATCCTATGTACCTGTAAGAGATGCAAATTAAATTTAGAAAAGTACATCATTTTCCACTGATACAGTTTGCAGCAATCAGGAAAATATCAAAAGTAAATTACAGAAAGTGCACAGATGAGGAGGGACTTTATTTTTCAGTTGAAATACATGTGAAACAGCAAAATCCTTCTGGAAATGTCCTTTTCCTTGTATGCTGGTACCTGAGTCTATGATTCCTAAGGAAGTTCAAGAACAAAAAATAAATAATATTAAAATTGCCTACCGGGGACCATGTGCACTATTCAGGTGACAGGTACACTAAAATCCCAGATTTCACCACTACACAATTCATCCATGTATCCAAAAACCACTTGTATCCCTGAATCTACTGAAATAATAAAAAAGAGAATGACTTCAGCTAACAGTTTTACTGCAGCACTCTAAAAACAAGGATTGGGGAGGCATCCTTTTCCGCATGGCTTAATAAAATCTGTCTTAGTGACTATGGAAAAGTACACTTCAATCAAAGCATATATATGACGGCGTCAATTCACAGACTGATGGAAGGAGAAATGAGCCCTGAGAGAAATGAGATGCTCACAGTTCAGCTCTGGAAAGCGTAAGACAGAAAATAAATAAAAAGTTACAAAACAAGATGTTTATTTCTCAAGATGCAAAAATCATAAAATAAAATGAGAAAAAGGAGTAACAGGAAAATGAGAAAATAGAGTAATCAAGTGGCTTGGAACTAGAAAGGAGAAAGGCTAAGACAAAAGACTGGTGAACAGTAGCCAGAAAAACCACCGAGGAAATGAGAAATAATCAGCCTAGGGGCCTCAAGGCAATTGAAAAGGCCATCCTCACTTTAAAAGTGAGTATGGTTCAGAAGCTTTAATAAAGAATAAAAGGTAAACAATGGGCCTTGGCAAAACCAGAAAGGAATCTATATCAATCACCCGCAACAGTAGCTGCAGCCATATTCTAATATTCTGTCCTGCAATATCTCAATCACTGACACCTTATTCCTTCTAGTCAAGCCCTGGAAACAAAGGATGCATGTATGTGTTTGTGTGTGTGTGTGTGTGTGTATTGAAGAGGCATATAGGTATATAAAGATATATAGGATTGTTAATCACAAATACTCTCCCACCACCATGACCACACTTGCAAATAGGAATGGGAGCCGCGGGGACAGCCAGCCTGGACTGAAGGTTCTAACAATCATCCCAGCTTTCCTTACCCAAGCCAACTATGCAGCTTAGGCACTCAGCTGGCCACTCTGTATGTGTTCCCGCCTTTAATTCTCCCAGTTGTTTTATGAGGTGAACATACCCTTACTCTCATTTTTCAGACAAAAAATTAATAAGATTCAATAATTTTCCCAAGGCTCCGTAGCTTATAACTGGAGAGCTAGGATTTGAATCCAGGGCTATCTGACTAAGTCAATGCTGTAAAACAGTACATGGTACTAGTCTAGCCCCAACCTTACCAGGCATCTAGAAAAGTGGTTGAGGTCATACATTTCCACCACCACTACCTATTCTTCTTAAGCTGATCTAGACATGGAAAACCCTACATTCCTTAACTTAGGAAAAAATGGGCTTTCATAGAAAGGAATGTTTACTAAGAGACTCAAGGAGAAAAAAAGATGGATATGAAAGCCTTTGACATTATTCAAAAACTGGAGCTAAAAACATTGTGTTATCCATGTGGGGAAAAAATGGGCTCCTTCATCACACCATGAAGAAAAAACAGCTCTAGGTGGATTTAAGACTTTAATGTCAAAAACTAAACTGAAAGCATCTAAATTGGGAGGGAAGAAGTTATATTGTTTTTCTTTTTTCAGATGATATGATTTTATGTATAGTATACCCTAGAGGGACTTTACCCAACAAATGCAATCAGTGTAACCTGGTTTCTTGTACCCTCAATGAATTCCCAACAATATAAAAAAAAGAAAACCCTAATGACTCCACCAAACAAGTGGTGTTAGAAGTAATCAATGAGTTCATTAATTTGTAGGATCCAAAATAAACACACAAAAATCAGTTGCACTTCTATATGTTAACAACTAACTATTCAAAAAAATTTTTGAGAAAACAATCCCATTTACAATAGCATCAACAAGACAAAATATTTAAGAATATATGTGACCAAGGAGGTGGATAATCTGAAAATTGGAAACTATAAAATTATTATGAAAGAAATTAAAGAGGACACAAACAAATGGAAAGATATCCTGTCCTCATAGACTGGAAGAATTAATATTATTAAAAATGTCCATATAACTAAAGCTATTTATAGAATCTAAACAATTTCTAAGTAAATACAATCTCATTTTTCACACAAATAGAAAAAATTCTTATAATACCACAAACTACCCCAAATAGTCAAAGCAATCTTGGGAAATAAGAAAAGATGGCGGTATCACACTCCCTGAATTCAAGCTACATTACAAAGCTATGGTAATCAAAACAGCATGTTACTGCCATAAAAGCAGACACATAGACCAATGGAACAGAATCTAGATCCCAGAAGTAAACTCACACATATTTGAGCAGCTAATCTTTGACAAGGGTGCTAAGAATACTTAGTGGGATCTCTTTAATAAGTGATATTGGGAAAATGGGATAGCCCCATGTGAAAGAATGAAATTGGACCCTTGTTTTAAACCATATATACAATTAACTCAAATAGATTGAAGATTTAATTGTAAGATTTGAAACTGTAAAAACTTGTAGAAGAAAGCCTGGGGATAAAGCTTCTTGACTTTAGTCTTGACAATGATTTTTTGCATGTGATCCCCAAAACACAACCAATAAAAGCAAAAATAAACAAGTGAGTGGCACTACATCAAACTAAAAAGCATCTGCCCAGCAAAGGAAAAAATCACCAAAATGAAAAGACAACCTATGGAATAGGAGAAAATAGTTGAAAACCATACATCTGATATATCCAAAATATACAAGGAACTCACACAACTCAATAGCAAAAATAAATAACCTGATTTTTAAATGGGTAAAATATATGAATAGACATTTCTCAAAAGAAGACATACAAATGGTCAATGGGTACATGACGAAGATGCTCAACATTACTAATCATCAGGGAAATGCAAGTGTGGCGTAAAGGGAACCTTTGGTCACTGTTGGTGGGGATTTAAATTAATACAGCTGCTATGGAAAACAGTATGGAAATTCCTAAAGAAATTTAAAATAGAACTATCATATGATAGAGCAATCATACTTTGCGTTTATATCCAAAGGAAATACAATCAATATCTCAAAGAGATATCTTCATGCCCATGTTCACTGTAGCATTATTTGCAATAGCCAAGATATAACAACCCAGGTGTCCATGAGTGAACGGATAAAGAAAATATGGTATACACACAGAAAAATATTATTCAGCCATAAAAAGAAGGAAATCCTGTCATTTGTGACTATGGATGAACCTGGAAGACATCATGCTGACTGAAATAAACCAGACATAGAAAGATAAATACTGCATGATCTCACTCATATGTGGGATGTAAACAAATTGAACTCATAATAGAAGAGTAGAATGGTGGTTACCAGGGATTGGAAAGGGTAAGGGAAATGGGGAGATGTTGTTTATAGGGTACAGACTTTCGTTTATGAGTTAGTCCTGGGAATCTAATGTCCAGCATGGGTAGTGATGTTTGTTAATTTGATTGTGGTGATCATTACACAGTGTATGTTTATATCAAATCATTACATTATATACATTGAATATATACAATTTTTATTTATCAAATAAATATTTTAAAATTAAAAAATACAAAGAAAAAACTTAAAGAATTTTAAATGAGAATAAAGGCAAATGCTTTCTTGATCTTAGTATAAGGAAAAATTTCTTAAACAAGATACAAAACAAGCACTAACCATAAAAGGAAAGATAGATAAATTTGACTTCACTAACATAAGAGAAGAATCTGTTATAAATTGCTGGTGCATACTGGTCAACTATTTCAGAAAACAATTTGATATTTACTGGTAAAGTGTAATATTTGCATAGTCAAGACTCAGAAGAAAACCTTTTGCATATGCGCTCATGCAGACATGTATAAAAATATTTATAGCAACACTGTATGTAATAGCAAAAAGCAAATGAAAAGAAAAAATCTGGAAACATCTCAAATCTTCAGCAACAGAAGAAAAGATAAGTCATTACTCATATGATAAAATGTTCTTTAAAGTGAAAAACAATGAACTTCAGTTCTCAAAAAACAATACGGCTGGGTATAGCATACAGTTGAATAATAAAAAGCAAGTTCTAGAAGACTATTTGCCATTGATATCATTATTATCCCATTGCTGGGCATGTACCCAGAAGAAAAAAAATCCTTTTACCACAGGGACACTTGCACTAGACTGTTTATCGCAGCTCAATTTACAATCGCCAAAATGTGGAAACAGCCTAAATGCCCACCAACCCAGGAATGGATTAACAAGCTATGAAACATGTATACCACGAATACTATTCAGCCATTAAAAAAGATGTAGACTTTATATCTTTTGTATTAACCTGGATGGATATGGAACACATTCTTTTTAGTAAAACATCACAAGAATGGAGAAATAAGAGTACAATGCACTGAAAGTGGTTTATCTAACTCCAGTAAGAGTGGCTCACATAACAAAATCCCAAAACTACAGATGTTGTCATGGATGTGGAGAAAAGTAAACACTTCTGCACTGCTGGTGGAAGTGCAAGCTAATACGTCCCTTTTGGAAAGAAGTATGGAGAATACTCGGATATAAAAGTAGACCTGCCATTTGATCCTACTAGGTGTATATCCAAAAGACCAAAAATCACTTTATAACAAAGATATTTGCACCAGATTGCTCATTGTAGCTCAATTCATAATTGCCAAGTCATGGAAGAAGCCCAAGTGCCCATCAACACATGAATGGATTAATAAATTGTGGTATATGGACGCCATGGAATATTATGCGGCCTTAAGAAAGATGGAGACTTTACCTCTTTTACATTTACATGGATGGAGCTGGAACATATCCTACTTAGTAAAATATCTCAAGAATGGAAGAAAAATTATCCAATGTACTCAGTACTATTATGAATCCAATTTAGAATCACTCACACTTTCATATGAAGAATAGATCACAACTATGGCCCAAGATGAAGGAGGGAGGAGGGGGGTGGGAGGGAAGGGGGGAGGTGGGATCGAGGGAGGGTGAATGGTGGGGTCACACCTATGGTGCATAATGCAAGGGTACTTGTCAGATATTAAGTATAGAGTATAAATGTCTTAACACAATCATTAAGTAAACGAGATGAGGTTTGAATTAACCAGTGTGATGTAAATGCTCCTAATCCTATATGAAATCAGCACATTGTACCCCATACGTACATTAATGTATACATGATCTATGCATTTATGATTTAATAATAAAAATAGGTTCACAGAAGAAAAAAAAGAATCCAATGTACTCAATTCTGATATGAGGACAATTAAGGTACTAGTACACGGGGGGGGGTGGGGATGGGGAACGCTGAGAAAGGGGAGGAGGGAAGGGGTGAGGGACAAGGGGAGTGGTACACCTTTTAGGGGCAGGACGCAATTATAAGAGGGTCCTTAACTAACAAAAGCAATCAATGTAACCTGGTTCAGTGTACCCTCAATGAATCCCCAACAATAAAGAAAAATGCAATAAGGCAAACTAAACAATATGTTGTTTAGGAATACACACATTTGAGATTAAACTAGTAGAAAGGCAAAGGAAAAAAATAAAAGAGGAAGGAGATGATGACCAGAAAGTTCCCAGTTGTGGTTTCCTCTCATAGGGGACAGGCATGACAGGGTACTGGCTTGGGGAGGAGCACGTAGGTGGATGTCAGGCATTCATAGTTCTTAGCTAGTGTTAGGTGGATGGTGAGTTCAGAGGTATTTATTGTAAATTTTCAAATAAATAAATAAAGCCCAGCGTGGTCTGAGGATGACGAAGTGCCATGGATAGAGACGTATAACTAACACAACGAATACATTTTGGGTACCTGATGCCCAGAAAAAAGGAAGAAAGGTCAGCATTTTCAAGTACTGATTTCTGATTCATAACCAAGATACAATCCAGATATAGTTTTTTTAAAAATCCGTCATACTTCCGGTAATATATCCCTTTGTGAATAATATCAAACTAGATCAACTTTCTGCAGTTAGAAATGGCGTCGTTCCAAGAGGTAATCACATTTTTGCCTAGAGAAGGAAGGTTGATGGATAGCAGGTCTGACAGATGTGCTGAGGACACTGTCCTGTGGTTACCTGGGTAATGATTTGACATTTAATTAGAGGATTAAAAAGGATCTTTCTCTTTTTTCTTCCCAAATGCAGATATAGTGAGGAGAGAAGAGGATGGAACAAGACATTAGATACACAAAATATGCAGTTTAATCTATTGAAATAATGTTTCATTTTTCCGGCATTGTTGGAAATGAGATATTCCTCACATGTGACTTTGCACATAACTTAATATAGCCTCTTTTAAACCCAGGAACACTTTTAAAAACAATTGTAATCAATTTTAATAAAATAAATCTTGCAAGATGGCTTACAAACCTGTCTGTTGTTTACAGAGAATAACGTTCGAAACCCCACCTTTTCTCAGTGCCCTGAGTTCAGCATTCTGGAATAACATCTGTGTATTAGGCATTAACACAAGGCTGCTAGGAAAGCCTATTTGCCCTGTGTTCTCAATGGTCTAAATTGCCTTTGAGCTTTTGTGTCAACTTTGTGTTGATTTTCTATAATTTTCCTCCTAACCAGTCTATCGGCCACCTCAGCTCTCAGCAGTCTTTTACCTCCTCAAGCACCACCCTCTGCTTCTAATGTAGCATAGGTGAGAAAACAAAGGAGCAAACCTCATTCATGAATTTTTGCATCCATTAGGAACTTATTGAATGTCCAATATGTGCAAAGCTGAGACCGCAGAAGGGAACCAAGACACTGATCCCACTGTCAAGGTGCTTTTGATCCAGTGTCAGAAGAGAGTTGTGTACACATTTACTGTGCTCAGAGTGGTTCAGAGAAGCCTTCTTGCGGGAGGTGGCATTTGACCTGGGCCTTCAAAAATGCTAGGGTTGGAAATACAGAGATGAAGAAAACGCAATCCAGACAGAAAGAGGATTACACACAAAATCCCATGGCCTAACTCATATAATGAGTGCAACATAAATATTTGCTAAAAAATTGAATGAAAACATGTAGGCAACATCTCAGGGTGTACTGAGAGGAGCACAAGACATTCATATTAGGGTAAAGGGAAGATAAAATTGGAAAGGAAAATTAGACTAGACTGTGGAAGTCCTTGAATGGCAGACTGAAGAATTAAGAGTATTGTTTTAAAGGACATAGAGAGTGACCGGAGATCTTGAGCAAGAACTTAGCAATCAAGAGTATTATTTCAGGTAATTGCTAATAAGATTCTGAACCATGGCCATAGCACGAAGAATTGAGAGGAGAGATATGAGGACAATAGTAATTAATCGATAATGTCCACCAATTGGATGTGGAGAGTAGTAAAAGACATCATTTGACCTTGAGGCTTTGAAGCTCTGACTGTCAAAAAAAAAAAATAGAGATATGTAAGGGAGAGTAGTGCTGTTGGTGAGAAATGTGTGATAGAGAAGAGAAGAATGAGTTTCAGTTGGGTTCAGTTTGGGTACACTGAGTTTGTGAGCTCAAGGTGTACACTTGGAGGCATTCTCTGTCTAGCAGGCAATTGGAGCTTCTAAAAAGACTTGGAAATGAGTATCATAGAGATGATAATTGAAGCCATGTAAGATTGTCACTGGTCAAGATCAGAACAAAGCCAGCACCCCTATAGCCAAGTCTTTTGGTGGTGTTCTTTGTTGTTATTCTTCTCCTATCTATGTCATTTTAATCCATTTCTCCCAAACGTGAGATTTTTAAGGATTTTTATGAAATATCAGTTGCACTGTCACAGCTCTCAGGATATAGGAAGCAAGATATTTGCTAGTAGACTGATATGATATGGTTACAACACACATCAAAAGTGATACTTTGCGTCTGTGACCAACACAGCTATCACTGATGAAACAGTCACTGGAATGGCTGACTACTTGGGGCACCATACTGAAAGCAAGGGGGCACACTTATGAGGCATTTGTGAACCTATTTTCCACTGCAAAGATTCTCTTAACCCTGCCACCGCACTCCACTGAGCCCCACTGTCAGGCACACTTAGCGATCCCAGTCCTGGGATGTGGGGGGAGCATGGACAGATTTGGTTAAGCCGCTCTCACAGAGGGAGTCATAGGCAGAAGTAACATATTTGTGATGACATGCCTCTCCTAAAGAAAGGAGGCTGAGCAGCTCTGCCCACTCGCCTAACTTTCAGAAATATCATATCTCATCTTATCTGGTTTAACCTGGTCTGCTTTACTCTCATTTCAAGTCATCTCACTTATACACATTTTTTCATGCATAACTTCAACAAGTATACACAAGGCCCTGAGCTATGTGAGTACATCGGGAGATACTGGGAAAGCTCAGGGTCCTGGGACCAGGCTGCCTTCTAGCTGCTCACAAGCTGTGAGGAGAGAGGGAGGGAAAGAAAGAGAGAGAGACCCCCAAATCCACTGGAGGACAAGGAAGAATGTGATAGGCTCACACAAAACAAAGTGCTCATTCCATGGAGAGCATCAGGGAAAGAGTCACAGAAGAAAGATCTCAGAGCAGGAAAGGAGACAGACAAGAGGAAGCAATGGCATCCAGGCACAGAAAGGAGCCCACTAAGGCAGGACAACTGAGTCACAGAGAGAAAGTAGGTGAGGATGATTATGTAGCCAGGGCGCGTACTGTGAGGTGCATTACAAGCAAGGATAAAGGAGTTGATCGTTATTCTATAGGCACTAGGAAGTCATCGACAGGTGCTAAGTCAGGAAGGATCACTTGTTCAGAGTTTCAGAATTCATGGTCAATAAAGGATACCTAAGTTGTAACCCAACACCATGGACTTCTAATGTTGGCAACTTTCTCGCCTCCTAATATGACCCTTGCAATCCTGTTTCAACCTGGCTTTGAACTCCAGGCTCCATTCTCCATTTATAATCCTACTTCTGACGTTTGCAGGCGATCTTCTTGGATTCAGACTCTCGCTCTCCCATCACATCTGTGGGTCAGACGCCCTCTGTGGCTTGACATTGGAGTCTTGGACAGTTTGGGTAACGTACTGATCTCTGAATGGCCCCGTCCCATTGACCATCCACTGGCTCGCTTGAAGGTGTCAGGAAAAATAGATTACTTCGCAGAGTTTGTGTCAAGGCCTTTATGACAACTGCATTGTAGTGTCTAGCAACAGAAGAAGCTTTGGAGTGGCAGGAGCTTGCATATTTTTAGAACTCTGACTGTGAAAATGACAAGGTGCAGAGTCAAACTCAGAAAGCACTTCTAGCTGACTCTGAAGAAAGCATCCAGGGGACTGCACTTGGGGAAACCCTGAACTGCAGCATAGGGTGCTTGTAGGGAATGCACATTAGAGCCAGGGAGGTCGGGGCCAAGTCACAAGGGGCCTCTAATGCCAGAATCAGTAACCAGGACCTTGGAATCTCTGCTCTATGTGGCTGATGGGAAGCCATAGGAGGCTGTGTGGCCCACGGTGGAATCACCATGAGAACTTCAGCTTGGTGGCAGCATCTGCCTCGTCAAAGAGAGGAGAAGAAACAAGCAAGGGGGCAGGGAGACCAGCAAGGGCTCTCTGGTGTCAGAGTCCCAGGGAGGGTGTGGTGATGAATGATGGCTCAGACCAGGATACTCTCCTTACAAATGCATTCCTGCTGGATGCACGTGGACAGAAAAGGGAGAGTCACTTCCAAAAACCCAGGCCAGGAAGGAAGAAAAGAAGCTGCGCTTTCCCCATCACCCCCGGCATGTGGAATGTTTCTGATGATTTAAGGGAATTCTTCCCAAAGCTACAATTACCCAAATAACTCACTGAAGCCACTTGGAAGGGACTTGATGCCGGAGTTTACCTTAAGAAGTCAACTCTGCAGAGATGTATGGGAAGGTAATTCACTGTGATTGGAAAGACAAATAGATTTCCAAAATTTTATCTTTGGAAGCAGAATTTAATAGTGCTGAACACGACTTTAAAACTCAGTTAGTTTTCTGACAAGTGAGAAAATGAATTGCTGTCCGACTAAGACTTCAACTAAATACTTAGAACTTCTAGCTTCATGGTCTTCAGACTGTAGGATGCATGTAGGTCATTTAGAATACCTAGTGAAGTGCAGGTATTCACCAGGTATGCTCCTCCTTCTCTAAGATTCTGATTCTTGCAGCTGGGGTGGAGGCCTGGGAACTGCATTTCCAAACAAGTCACCCTCAGAGAGCTTCTGATGCAGGTGGTAGTGGTCCATGCTTTAGAAATTGTTACCATATAGGTCTTATCCATCACACACAATTATTTTGGTTTTACTCTTTGCAAGGCTCTGGGTTAAGCCATTTGAGGTGTTCAAAGGTAAAGAAGCTGAGTCCCTATCCTCAAATTGTTCCCTGTCTTTTAAGGTGAGCTGGACAAGCGCAAAGCTGGATTTCACAAGAGAGAGTGACAAGTGCCCTAAAATGGGCAGAAAAAAATGCCAGGAGAATTCAAAACTGGGGGAGAGCTTCTTTACTAATCTAATTGCCCCTGTGAGAGCAGCTGCAGAGGTGGTCTGGAGGCAGAGAAATAACAAGACTTACTAGTTGAAAGCAGTGAAGACTGTGCTCTGGCAGTGCCTTACAGGCATCCTTTGAAAAGCTCCCAGTTCTTCTGTAAGGGAGAAATTGTTAAATAAGAAAGAACAAGAATAGCCCCTGGGCAACTTGAAGAGTAAATCTATGCAGTGGTTTCTTCTCCAGCAGAACCCTGGGCCTGAGAATTCTCCTTGACTCAGCTGGCAGCAACCACAGAAGTCACCCCTATACACTTCCTTCTATTGCAGACATGGCAAGCAGAACCTGAGAGGTGAAAGCCCTTGACCAGGTCGCCTGGGCTTCGGATTGGGTGCCAAAGTTCTTTCTGAGCTTCTACAAGCCAGGGGAGGAAAAGGCTTGAACAGACTCTGTTCCTGCTAGCTCCTGGCTGTCTTCCACCTTATGATAGCGCCTGTTAGAATACTGAATGCCTATTTTAAGGACACAAACAGCACTTCTTCCTAATACACTTTTTAATGTGGTTTTTATAGTGGAGATACTATATTAGCTAATACTTTTGCGCACTTACAGGGTGCCAACCATTGGTCTAAGTGATTTCTATGCCCTCTTCTGAACCCTACTAATGTGTCCATGTTACATTTACTTACCTTTTTTTTTTTCTCGAGACAGAGTCTCACTTTGTCACCCATGGTAAAGTGCTGTAGCGTCATAGCTCACAGCAACCTCAAACTTTTAGGCTCAAGTGATTCTCTTGCCTCAGCCTCCCAAGTAGCTGGAACTATAGGCGCACCACAATGCCCAGCTGTTTTAAGAGACGAGGTCTCGCTCTGGCTCAGGCTGGTCTTGAACCTGTGAGCCCAGGCAATCCATCCACCTCAGCCTCCCAAGTGCTGGGATCACAGGCATGAGCCACTACTTATTCATTTTTGAGACAGAGTCTGGCTCTGTTGCCCTGGGTAGAGTGCAGTGGCATAGCTCAAACTCCTGGCCTCAAGTGATCCTCCTGCCTCAGCCTCCTGAGTAGCTAATTTTTCTATTTTTGGTAGAGATGGGTCTAACTCTTGGTCAGGCTGGTCTTGAGCTCTTGAGCTCAAGCAATCCTCCCACCTCAACCTCCCAGAGAGCTAGTATCGCAGGTGTGAGCCATTGCACCCAGCCTATATATTTATCTTTATTTATTTATTTGTTTTTAAAATTGACACTTAAAGATTATATATATTTATAGTTTACAATATACAAACATAAGTTTCAATGTATGTGTGCATTATGAAATGGCTAAATCAATCTACTTACATGCATTACTTCACATGTACTTACTTTTTTGCTCTTGTGAGAACATTTACAATCTTCTCTTTTAGCAATTTTTAAGTATACAGTATGCTATTAACTATAGTCACTGTATTGTACAACAGAGCTCTTGCACTTATTCCACCTCTATAACTGAAATTTTGACCAACATTTCCCTAAACCCCACCCCTTACTGCAAGCCCCTGGTAACCACCATTGTACTCTATGCTTCTATGAGTTCAACTTTTTGAGACCCCACATGTAAGTGACATCATGTGACATTTGTCTTTCTGTGCCTAACTTAGTACATTTAGCATAATGTCCTTCAGGTTCATCCATGAACCTTAAGATTTCCTTATTTTTTAGGTCTGAATAGTATTTCATTGTGTACATATACCACATTTTCTTTATTCATTCATCCATCAATGGACCCTTAGGTTGATTCTATATCTTGAGTACTGTGGATAGTGACACAATGGACATGGGAGCGCAGATATCTCTAAAAGGTACTGATTTATTATCTTTGGGTATACACCCAGTAGTGGGATTGCTAGATCATACGGTGATTCTAGCTTTGAGTTTTTGAGAAACTTCCATTCGGTTTTCCATAATGGCTCTACCAATTCACATTCCCATCAGGAGTATACACACTGCACACTCTAACCAACCTTTGTTGCACTTATTTTTGGGATTGTTTTGAATTGAATGGACTTTCTAACAAGTATGAGGTAATATCTTATGGTGGTTTCTGGTTTGAATTTTCCTGATGATTTGTGATGTTGAGAATTTTTTTTTCCTATATCTGTTGGCAATTTGTATGTCTTATTTTGAGAAATGTCTATTCAGGCCCTTAACCCATTTTTCTGTTGGGGTATTTGGTTTTTGCTATTGAGTTATTTGTGCAACTTATATATTTGGATATTAATACCTTACCAGATGTACGATTTGCAATTATATTCTCCCATTGTATTGAGTTGTCTCTTTGCTCTGTTGATTGTTTCTTTTCCTATGCAGCAGCTTTTTATAATAGTTTCTCATAGTCCCATTTGTCCCATTTTTACTTTTGTTGTTTGTGCTTTGGAATCACATCCAAAAACTCATTGCCCAAACCAACATCATAGAGCTCTTCTTTCATGTTTTCTTCTAGTAGTTTTAACATTTCAGGTCTTGCATCTAAGCCTTTAATCATTTTGAGTTGGTTTTTGTAGATGGCATGAGATAAGGGTCTAATGTTGTTCCTTTGCATGTGGATATCCGGTCTTACCAACATAATTTATTAAAGAGACTGTCCTGGCTCGGCGCCTGTGGCTCAACAGGCTAAGGCGCCAGCCATGTACACCTGAGCTGGCAGGTTCGAATCCAATCCGGCCCCGCCAAACAACAATGACGGCTGCAAACAAAAAATGGCCGGGCGTTGTGGCAGGCGCCTGTAGTCCCAGCTACTTGGGAGGTGGAGGCAGGAGACTCACTTGAGCCCAGGAATTGGAGGTTGCTGTGAACTATGATGGCACAGCACTCTATCCAGGGTGACAGCTTGAGGCTCTGTCTCAAAAAAATAAAATAAAATAAAATAAAGAGACTGTCCTTTCCCCACTGTGTATTCTTGTAATTTTTCCCAAAATTCAATTGGCCACAAATGTACAGATTTATTTCTGGACTTTTTATTCTGTTCCATTGGCCTATGCAGCTATTTTTATGCCAGTGCTATGCTGTTTTGATTACTATAACTTTGTAATATAATTTAAAATCAGAGAGTGTGATGCATTTTTATTCTTTTTGCTCAAGGTTGCTTTGGCTCTTCAGGATCTTCTGTGGCTTCATATGCATTTTAGGATTGTTTTTTCTATTCCTGTGAAAAATACCACTAGAATTTTCATATGGATTGTATTGAATCTGTGGATCACTTTGGGTAATATGGATAGTATGGACATTTTAACAATATTAATTTTTCCAGTTATGAATCCAGGATATCTTTCCATTTCTTTGTACCTTCTTCAATTTCTTTCATCAACATTTTATACTTTTCTGTGCACAGATGTTTCACCTCCTTGGTTAAAATGATTCCTCAGTATTTTATTCTTTTTGGTGATATTGTAAGTGAGAATGTCTTCTTGATTTCTTTTCCTGATAGTTTGTTGTTAATGTATAAAAATGCTACTGATTTTTGAATAGAGATGAGGTCACCACTATATGAAGAAGTTAAATAAATTACCCAAGTTCACACAGCCAACAAGTGGCAGAAGTAAGATCAGAACACTGGGGAGTCCCTAGAGTTCATGCTTCTATCCACCATGCTGTATTACTTCTTCCAGCTATTCTGTGTCCTGAGTACATCTCCCTGCTAGCAAATTATAAGTTCCTGGGGACAGGGATGATGACTATCCTGATCATTGTTGTCTCCTTTGTACCTGATGCAAAGTATACATTCAAGAAATATTTGTTAAATGAATAAACAACTGACACTGATAAAAATATTTCTGCACTGCCCTCAGAACCAGTATGTCTGGGATCAAGTCATCTTTCCACAATTAACTCTCATAACCTTTGTAAGACCCTGCCCTTTTCTAGACCTCAGTCTTGACATCTGCAGATTGAAGGTGGTGCTCTCTAAGGGACATGCCATATATGCTAGTCTAGAATCCTCCTCCTCAATCACTAAATATAAGCTTCCAGATAGTCATTATGAGAAGCCAGGCCATGGCCCTAAGTCCTGCTGGGTGTGCTCCAAATCTTGGTATTATATGAAAGTGTATGGGATAATAATGTGCATAGGGGACAGAAGAAGGAATTGAAAATTCAAGAAGTTTAAAAAAGGAGAGATTCTTGCACAGTCTGGGGATGAATAGGAGAGGACCAAGAAATATTTGAAGTTTGCTGGTCATTTGCAGAAGGGATCCATCCTTCAAGGCCTTTTTGTCCAGAGGATAACTGTGGCAAGCAAACTCTTCCCACATGGTACTCAAACACCCTGTATAGAAATGACACTTCTAGGACAGGTGTACCAGAAAGGACAGCAGACATACGTGACATGTAACACATTCAGAACTCCAAGACTAAGGATCAGTCATTCCAGATTCCAACAGATAAGCCAAGGTTGTCTTCACAGCTTTTTCTGGGGTTAACCTAGCAATCAAATGAATAAAAGACTTTGGTTCCTGGGGGATAAAAGGGGGGAGCAAGATTCTGGGGTCCAGTTTGCCCAAATCAAGAGGTGCTGACATGATCTTGATATGAAGCCTTCCTGGCTCCTTAAAGAAGAATGGGAAGGCGGGAGCTCCAATTTAGGAGATAAACAGTTAAATGATATGAAAACTCTGTCCCACTTTACAGATGAGGAAACTGAGATTCTGAAAAGTAAAACAACTTGTCCCAGCTCACACAGCCTGTAAGTGCTGGAGCCCAGAATCAAAGCCAGGCCTGTGTGACTGAAAGCCCCTCTCTCCCAGCTTCAACAGGCTCCTCTTGTAAGCCCTCTTTGGCTAATCCTTAATGGCTAATGAGTTGTCCCATCATTAAAGGGAATCAGAGAAAGGCAAAGGAACGGGGCTCCCATGACCTGCTGACCCCTTGTTGTGTCATTAAAAGGAGATAGCTTTGAGTCAAAACATGATGGGTTTCTTCTCTATGAGTCTCAGCATCCTCTTGCTTCTGAGACCCTCCCCCTCCCCTTGACCCCCCTACATAGAAATACCTTATTACTTACATTTTTCTGTTCGTAGAAAATTAATGTTTGTAAAGTTCTTAGGACAATACCCAACATATACAAGCACTATAAGCATTTTTATTAAATAAATAAAATGAATACTATTATTAAAAAATTAGAGATAATTCAAAAATATAAACAGAATCCTTAAAATCACTTGTATTCTCACACTAGAAAACCTATAACTAAAATTTTGATGTCAGTGCAGGCTTTCTCGTGTCCATAAAAACTTGTTCATTAAAAAGAAAGACTAGTTTCTGTATGTTATTTTTGTAGCCTGATTTTTCTCACAATAATATGCTAAGGACATTGTTTAATGACAGTAAATACAGATTTAAATCATCATTTTTAACACTTCCATAATAGTCTTGGTATGGACATGCCAAGAGTTTAACTAAATCTCACTAGTGGACATTTTAATTATTTCTAATATGTTGTTTTTGTAAATAAAGCTGTGACAAAAGCCTTGACAAAAATGAGGCTATCCTTGTGACAGCTCTTTGTGTCCTTGTCTTCCGATTGCCCCACAGAAAGTTTGCAACAATCTATAATGACACTAACAATAAATTTCTCTGATTAATAGTTTGATTGATCATATTTTCAAATCCTTATTAACTTTCAGTGGATTTTCCATTTATGTTCTTTGCTCATTTTCTGTTGGGCTGTTTATCTTTTCCTTAAAGGTTTTGAAGAACTTGTGTATATATAAGCCTGTTAAATCTTTTTGTCACTTATGTTGCAAAATTCTTCTTCCACCTTACTGTCTCTGAGCACTGTGCAAACATTTTTGATTTACATGTCATTAAATATATCAATATTTTGCATTATAATTCCTGCCTTTAAGTCATGTTAGAAAAAAGTGCCTTCCGCACATCACAAGTATTAAAAATATTCCCCTATGTGTTGTACATATGTATGTTTTTATTTTTCACATTTAGATCTCTGGGCAACCTGGAATTTGCCATGGCATATTTCTAGAAGATTTAAACCATTTCTTCAAATTCATGACATTGAATTTCTAACATGCCCTTTTTTTTTATTTTTACAAATACGTGTGTTTATTAGGTTTCCACTTTTTGCCTTCACAAAATTAAAAAAGCTTAAAATTTAACAACAATAACAATGTTTAAAGTAAGAACTAGAAACAAAAACCTCGCAAAAAACAAACGAAGATAAATACATTCAGAAAAGAAATCAGACAATTGCTGCAACGAAGTATTAAGCAATAATAATAATAGTAATGCAAAGAAAGTAACATTCACATTGTCAAATAAGAGTATGTGTATTATAGAATGCTTTGACTCTGAGGTTCAGTACAGAGTCATCAATTAACTTCTTATTATTTTTTTCCAAAGTCTCAAAAAAATGACAACTGATATTTACAAATAAGAATAAAAGATAATTCCAAAAAACAGATCACGCCAAATCTTATAGACAATAGAGAAAGAAGAAATACATCAAAATCATTCTACATAATCTGGATACACCTGATATTAAAACTGGAAAAAATATACTATTATAAAGGGAAAATTGCAAACAAAATTCACTTATAAATGAGGATGCAGTATCCTGTATCCTAAACAACATATTGACAAATTGAAGTAAAAATTAATGTTTAAGTAATGTACTTTAGTTAAAATCGAATCCAATTTATGTGAGAATTAGTCACTATTTTCTATTTTTTTTCTTTTCCTTACCCTCACCCCCTCCCCCCTTCTCTGTCTGCTCTCCCCTTCCCCTGTGCCCTATCATGTCATTAATTGTCATTAATTGTCCTCAAAGTTGAATACATAAGATTCATACTTCTCCATTCCTGTGATGCTTCACTAAGGATAACGTGCTCCACCTCCATCCAGGTTAGTACAAAGGCTGCAAAATCTCCATTTTTTTAACAGCTGAATAATATTCCATGGTATACATATACCACAGCTTGTCAATCCATTCCTGGGTTGAAGGGCATTTAGACTGTTTCCACATTTTAGCGATTGTAAATTAGGCTGCAACAAAGGATTTTAGGTTTAAAATAAAAGGTTTTTATTCCTTCTGGATAGATGCCCAGTAATGGGATTGCAGGATCAAACAGGAGGCCTAGCTTGAGTTCTTTGAGGTTTCTCCATACTTCCTGCCGAAAAGGTTGTATAAGTTTGCAGTCCCACCAGCAGTGTGAAAAGTGTTCCTTTATCTCCACATCTGTGCCAACATCTGCAGTTTTGAGATTTTGTGATATGGGCTATTCTCTCTGGGGTTAGTGATATCTCAGGGTGGCTTTAATTTGCATTTCTCTAATAATTAGGGATGATGAGCATTTTTTTCATATGTATGCTACCCATTTGTCTGTCTTCTTTAGAGAAGGTACTGTTCATCTCTGTTCCCCATTGATGTATGGGATTGTTGGTTTTTTTCTTGTGGATTAATTGAAGCTCTGTATTGATCCTAGTTATTAAGCTTTTGTCTGATTCAAAATATGCAAATATCCTTTCCCATTGGGTAGGTTGTCTATTTGTTTTGGTTGTTGTCTCCTTGGCTATACAGAAGCTTTTCAGTTTAATCAAATCCCATTTGTTTGTTGTTGCTGTTGTTGCTATTGCCATGGCAGTCTTCTTCATGAAGTCTTTCCCTAGGCTGATATCTTCCAGTGTTTTTCCTATTCTTTCTTTGAGGATTTTTATCATTTCATGCCTTAAATTTAAGTCCTTTATCCACCTTGAATCAATTTTTGTTAGCAGAGAAAGGTGTGGATCCACTTTCAGTCTTGTACATGTGGATATCCAATTCTCCCAGCACCATTTATTGAATAGGGAGTCTTTCCCACAGTGGATGTTCTTTTAGGTTTATCAAAGATTAGGTGGCTATAAGTTGCTGGTTTCATTTCCTGGTTTTCTGTTTGATTCCAAATGTCTATGTCTCTATTTTTGTGCCAGTACCATGCTGTCTTGACCACTATAGCCTTGTAGTACAGCCTAAAATCTGGTATGGTGATACCCCCGGCTTTGTTTTTATTACTAAGAACTGCCTTAGGTATACGGGTTTTTTTCTGGTTCCATACAAAACACAGAATCATTTATTCCAAGTCTTGGAAATAGGATGTT
>CAUYRH010121147.1:0-23171 GCA_963574655.1 Perodicticus potto | reverse complement strand
ACTTTGTCACCCGGGGTGCTTTGGTGTCATAGCTCTCAGCAACCTCAAACATTTCGGCTCAAGTGATTCACTTGCCTCAGCCTCCTGAATAGTTGGGACTACAGGTACCCACCACAATGCCCGGCTATTTTTTTGTTGCAGTTGTCATTGTTGTTTAGCAGGCCCAGGACAAGTTCGAATCTGCCTGCCTTGGTGTGTGTAGCTGGCGCCTTAACCCCGGAGCTACGGGCACTGAGCCAATAAGATAATTAATAAATGGTGGTAATAAATGGAAGGTAAGTAGGTAATAACTTAGCTAGGTTTGCAAACCCCTGACTCAGTTGATATCAATTGCTGCCAATTATGCAAAAACTATGCTGGTATAAATCACGTAAACCATCTCATTTACCATTACAATAACTCTAGGTTACAAAGGTCATTATTCTTACTCTACACATGAGAAAACTGAATTTAAGTTTGATTTAACATGCTGAAGTTCAAATAATAAGTGAGAGATCAGGTACTCTAACCAAGTTCTGACTCCAGAATTGAGATTCTGACCACTACACCGTATAAGACTGGCTTCTTAATTCAAGCAATTTATAATCCACTTGGGACATGGTAATAAAAGGGGAATGCAAAATTAGCACACATAAAAAGTATTCAATGATGGCTTGGCGCCTGTGGCTCAATGGGCTAAGGCGCCAGCCAAGTACACCTGAGCTGGCGGGTTCGAATCCAGCCCGGACCCGCCAAACAACGATGGCTTCAACCAAAACAAACGGCCGGGCGTTATGGCAGATGCCTGTAGTCCCAACTACTTGGGAGGTGGAGGCAGGAGACTCGCTTGAGCCCAGGAATTGGAGGTTGCTATGAGCTGTGATGCCACAGCACTCTATCCAGGGTGACAGCTTGAGGCTCTATCTCAAAAAAAAAAAAGTATTCAATGATGATGGCTTCTGCGATCTCTTTATCATTGTCATTCTTTAATTTCAGTATGTTATGTCTGAGTCATTTTAGTTACCCTGCTTAAGGGCCATGTCTTTGATTAACTTGGGACATGTTTCAGTCCTTAAATATTAATTTGTCCCTATTCTTTTTTTTTTCTACAAGTTATAGCAAAGGGTTATGAATCCTTGCATGTTATCCTTCCAATTTCTTAATTTTTTTTGAAAAACAATTTTCTCCATTCCGTTCTGTTTATTCTGTTACTTCCCCTTATTATTCAAAAACTTTCTCTTCATCTGTGATTACTGTACTATTTACTTCCTGCATTTGGCACTACTTTTTCTCTGTTATATTTTTTAAAACAATCACAACGAGGGATAGTGTATATAACAGTAAAATGAATGCAGCTTAAGTATACAGCTTGATGAATTTTTATAAATGTGTTCACATGGGTAATATTAATTACCCTCTGGCCTGGCTGCAGTCTAACCACCCCCATCACTAGCACGAGGTAACCATTTGTCCATTTTCTGTCACAAAAGATCAAGGTTTTTTTTTTCCTATTCAAAAATTTCTTATAAATAGAATAAAACTCTATGCTTCTTTTATCATAATGATTTTTTTTAATTTATTCATGTCGTTGCATATATATCAGGTTTTTTCTTAATGCTGAGTAGCATTCATTGTGTGATCATCCCACCATTTGTCCCAGTAAATGTGTAAATGGATATTTGGTTTTTTTCCAAATTTTCTGTCATTATGACAGACTCTGGTCAGAGAAAAATAGCATCGTTTTAATGGTCTTAATTGGCATCTCCCTGTTTACTTTAGAGGTTCAGCATCTTTTCATGTTTTGTTTTTTCTTACTATTCCTATTTTCTCTCTCTCTTTTTATTTTTTGCCCATTTTCCCATTGGGTTATTTGTCTTTTTGATTTCTCACAGTAGATCTTAAAGTAATCTTAATATTAATTTTTGTTATTTTTTTATGGGATGCAAATATGTTCCATAATTTTTGACTTGCCTTTTCACTTTATGGTGTGATAAGACAGATAATCAGAAGTTATCTGATTGGTTGATAGATAATCAGAAGTTACTAATTTTAATATGGTAAATGCATTAATATTTTATTTTTAGTGCTTTCTGTATCGTGTTTTAAAATTGTGTACTTAACTGAAGGTTATACAGATAGTTTATATTTTCTTCCACATCTTTAAAGTTCTTTTTTTTTCACATTTAGGTATATATTCACTGTAGAATGAATTTTTGTATTTGGCATAAGGATCCAATTTAATTTTTCATGTATGCATAACTAGTTGTACCATAGCCACTTATAGAAAATTCATTTTTCCACAAGGATCTGAAAATTCATTTGTTATACTTCAAATTTGCATGTGTGCCTAGGTCTGGTTCTCTTTCTTATTCCATTGGAGTTCTACTCCTGTTTCAAATATCGCACTTTATTAATCTGTTGTGACATACCTTAGTATCTAATTGAGTATGCTCCCTACTCTTCAGGATTATCTTCTTTACTTGGTACTAGATGTTAGATCCAACAACTTGGTTAGAGTTAGGTTAATTTTTGGCAAGAATACTTTGTCTTCTTGTGGGCTTCCTATTACATACACTATCAGGTAGTATTATTACTAATGATGCTCGTTTTCCTTGTTTAAGATGCTAACAGTCATATCTCCTCATTGTAAAGTAACAATTCTTTTCCTTTCAAATTATTTTAAAATAAACTAATGAGGCTAAGTTGAATCCATTATTTATTACGGCTTGGGAAATAGTAACTATCAGTTTTACCCATTGCTAGAAGGCATTTACTATAAAAAAAGAGCCTTTCCTTGTTAAGAGGAGGTGAATTTATAGTTTACTTTCGAAAGGATTAAATTAAATGCTTAATTCTTTCCTTTAATCACCAGTGGTCAGAGTAAAGATGTGAGGTAGTAGTTGCCATCAGTGAAAGTGGGTTTTTTCCCCATTTTTCTATGTTGTTGAATGTCATTATGGATTTTAATTTTTATTTATTTAGTGTTTAAATCAACTCTGGTCATTATTATTCCTTTCAATACTCAAATTGTCTCAGATTGACGAGTGTCTTTTTTACACAATCTTGTTAGTCTTTGAGTATTTCCTTACTTTCAAGCATCAGATATTTATGACTCATCTTGTACTTTTCCTGCCATAAGCTGAAAGGCTTCTCTAGCCTTATCTCAGTTTAAGTTTATCTGCTTAATGCTCTGTATTTCAACCCTCTTAGCTTTTCTGGCCTCTAGGCATTTCCTCAAGGTTTTTGTTCTTGCTGTTGTTTTTTCCAAGCTCAGGTACCATATTTTTCAATACCAAACACTTATTCAACACCAATTATGGGATAGATTTTATACTGAGAATACAGAAGTGGACAAAAATTCTTTTATCTCAAGGAGTCTACATTGCAAGAATCCTTGTATCAGCTATGCATTTCGGTATATATTTATTCTGTGCGTTCAAATTTAGGTATCGTAGAGGTTTTAAAGTAATCTACCTTCCTATATTACTGTTGCAGGGATGAACGATAATTTGTGAAATTATACATCAGTATGCAGAATGAATATTTAGAACAACACAGAAAATAGGAAGTCAAGTTAGTAGAGAATTGCAATACTTAAGGTATGAAGTGGTTAGACTACTGGCAAAAGTGAGAATGGAGAGGAAAAACTAGATTACCGGAATATCTTAAGAGAGATAGTATTTTATAACAGTTCATTAACAGGGCATAATACAGAGGAAGGAGTCATAATTATCTCCCAATTTTCTTCCCTGATGTATTGAAAGAATGATTATAACACTGCCAGGAAAAGTGGAACTGGTGTGAATGGGAGGGCAGGTAAAAATATTGGAGTCTGAGGACTGTAACTTTGTATTTCATATGTCATACAATGTACAAGTTCTGACAATTAAGTTTGCAAACTTATCTAAGAAAAAGTGCTACATACCTTGTTGCACTATAGTCGCTTTCTAAGTATACCCCTTGGGAAGCTAGAAACTGATGCCAGTGCCTAGCCCATCCTTCTGGAATAGCCTTCAGAGCTGTGGTCATATTACCCTTGATGTCCTGAAAAATGTCTTTCTTTCAATATTTTCTTTATCTTCAAGTAAAGACAAAAGTCATTGGGGGTCAGATGTGATGAGTAGAGACAGTGATCCAAAATGGTTATTTACTGGCTAAAAACTCCCTCCCAGACAGTGCCATGTTACCTGGCGCTTTGTCCTGATATAAGTGCCATGAGTCAGTTGTTAGTGAAAAGTTCAGGTCACTTTTGTCTTTTTTGCACAGCCTTTTCAGCACTTCCAAATAATAAACTTGATTAACTGTCCAGATGGTATAAATTCATAATGAACAATCCCTCTGCTATCAAAAAAAGTTAGCAACATCGTTTTGACTCTTGATTTGGACTGACAGAACATTTTTGGTCATGGATAATCCATGTTCACTTTGATGCTTTCTTTTGGAGTTATATTGGTACACCCCTGTTTCATCACCAGTACTAACATGGCTCTTAACATTGTTTTGCTTCTCAAAAAGGTCTCGGTAAACTTAAACTCTTTTGCTTTTGTTCATCAGTTAGCTCCTTCGGGACCATTTTTGTAAACATTTTTCTCATGCCAATATTTTCACTTAAGATTTTTCTGTTTCTTTATTTATGTTTAGTTGGTCTGTTATGCTTCTCACAGTAAGCCAATGAGTTTGATGACAATTTGATGAATTTTTGCAATGTTTTCATCAATTCTGCTTGTTATTGGCCACCCTAACCTCTCTTCAGTAGTTTCTCTCCTCTCAGAAGAACGTTTAATCCATTTGTATACTCCTATCTTTTTCATGGCATAATCCCCATAAACTTGGACTAACTTGTCCCTGATTTCACTTCCACTCTTGCCAATTTTAACAAGAAATTTAATGTTTGTTCACTGCTCTCTAATTCAAGCTCTGACATTCTTTCGATGACATACAAAAACATGTAACAATGAACAACACTCAGCAAGACACCGACACAGGATATCACGGCTGTGATATACTGATGGACCAAATTGTTTGACCAGCGCTGTAAACGTAAGCTCACAGTGGCAAGTTCACAAACTTACCAGATATTCCTATTCACGTGGTGTTTTATGCATAAAGTTTAGTAACTACATCAATTTACTACCTTTGAAAAGAGCAGAATGTCTCCAGAGAACCAAAAATACAGGAGTAGAAGACAGCGTAAGTCATAGGATTACACGTTGGGGGGTGGTGGTGCTTTCTTTGTCTCTCTAGAGTCAGGTTCGGTGTCTGGCCACAATTAACATCAAATAAATGAAATCTATGTCATCTGTATAGATGTGATAGCTGACCCACAGGAATAGATCTTAACGCAAAGTACATTCAGTTGCTACGGCTAAAAAAACCCCAAAAAACAGCCCTTTATACCCTGCATTGCAAACAGTGGCTTGCAATTATTTTTAGAAGAAACAATTCTGAAAGTACCTCGAGTCAGGGATAATTAGGGAAGGAGTTGAAAACTCAGAAGCTGTTTTTTGGAGGGTGGGGCGCGAAGGCATTCTAGAGTTAGAAGTTAAAGTGAGATTTGCCACTTTTGAAGTTGATATTAATTATATCCATTTTATACGCGCCTCAGATTATTTACACAAGGTAGAGCTGCTCAGTGCAATATCTTCTTCACGATCACCGAATAGACACATCACTTTTTAGGTTATTTGCCAAAGACTTGACTGCTCTGTAGCACTCGCTAACTAAAAGGTTAATGGACTCCCCTCAGTCTTTTCAAGCTAGGGACCAGAAACGTCCATTCTGCAGACCTGAGCGGCCCTTTCTAGACTCATCCTCCAGGGGGCGGTGACTAGGGAGCCACTCCTTAACTGCAGACGCTCAAATCAGCACCAAAATCTCCCCGCCCGGCTCCTGGGTGCGTCAGATTAGTCGCTGCGGCCAGCGCCTCGGACTGAGTTTGCGCATACCTGTGGCGCGCAGCAGGCGCATGCGCCTGGAGGGAGCCTCAGCTAAGGCCATTCTGGGCGGGTCTGGGCAGCTCCAGTGTTTAGGGACCCAGGAGCTGTGGGAGGAGCCGGAGGCCTCACCGTGGTAACCACAGCGCCGCCGCGGCCCCGCCTTGCAGGCCTCAGGACTGTCATCGCTTCTGGGTGTGAGGGTTCTTTGGCCACGGTCCCCGGAAATAGCCCAGCCGGCCTCTCAGATAAACCCATCCTCCCCACGCCGCAGTCGCCGCCGCCATGCAAGGGGAGGACGCCAGATACCTCAAAAGGTGACGACTCCCCTTAGGCTCCGTTCCTGCCCTCCTCTTAGATGTGCTTGGGTTGGTTGTCAGAGGGCACTGGACTATGCTAGTTTTAGAAGAGGGGGTGGGAGCCAGGTCCAGAAGTCACGGACAGGGAAGGAAAAAGGTGACTCCAGAAAGAAAGGAGAGAGCCCTGCAGGGATGTGAGACCCCCCAGCCTCTTGCATGACTGGGCAGAGCCCTGACAGCTTGGAGAGATGGCGTCCTTGCCATGCTGCATTATTCCAGGGGGAGAGGAAAGTAGGGCGAGGTAAACCGCGCCGTTCTGCATTCCCCTCCCCACAGATAAATCCCGGGGGAGCCTGGGAATGAAGCTTCTGCTTTCCCTCCCCAGTTTGGGGTTCACTGCCATGAGGTTTTGAAATGATGGAGGAGGAAGAAATGGTGGCTTCTACTTTATGGAAGGCTGGATTAAGGTGTTGTTTTCTAGCCTACTTCTGTTCTCCTCATCCATTCCATCCATTTGACTGTCATAATACAATATAGTTTTTATAGGAGATTTATAGTTACCAAGAATTTCAGGAACTTGACGTAAAAAACGGCCATAATTTCTTTTAAATATTTGTAGTATCAATTACTCTTTTTAAAAAATTGTAATCTGTTGGGAGAATTTGTATTCTGGCAAAGATCAGATCCCTACTGACAAAAACAAAAACAAAAACAAAAAACCCACAGAAAAACCCCTCTCACCTGATCAAGAGTTAGCAGTGATCCAATAGAAAAAAATCTTAATTTGGAGTCCCCATTTTAAATTAAGGCCCTGTTACTGATTCAGTAAATACCCTGGAAAATTCACATGTATTCTTTTGGATACAATTTTCTCATCTGAAAATGAGGCACATATTACCTACCTTTTGAGAAGAGATACGAAGATGAAATATGAAAATCCTTTAAAAAAATAAACTATGCATGTGAGGTGGTGGTATTATTTCAAATCATAATATACTTTTATTGAATATATTTATCCTGGCTAGGCAAGACTGATCATCGCAGAAGTATCTTCCAAGCATTAACAGACTCTTTAAAAGACTCAAACAATTGCCAGGTAAAATCAACTGTACAGTCCTTGCAAAACTAAGGCATATATTGCCTTTTTCATTTTATATAAATACAACTTAAGTTGGCAAATAGCCAGCCTTTATCAGGAAAAATGGTTTAAATGAATATATAAGCCTTACAAGCATATAATCAGTATTTCTTCACTGAATTTTGCTTACATTAATTTTTAAAATGCCTTGGTTAAAAATTTTCGTGACAGAAGAAAATAAACTTTAGATTCAAAATTCTTCTAAAACAAAAAGCCATTATTATTCCATTAACTGGTTTTCATGTATTATGTTTGTGTTAATGGTAGTTTTTCTTAGGATTATTATACCAGTATCAACCCTTAGGCAACTTGTAATTCTTAACCTACCGCTTTCTTTTAAAGCTGTTGTCTAGAGCTCAAAAAATGAAACTCAGTCACTGTAATATTTGGAATAAAATAAGATCAAAATATAGAAAGGTTGAAAATACATTTCTCCATTTTGTCTCATTTCGATCATATACATAGTTTGTATTGTCTACTTTGTGGTTAGAAATGTACAGCTTACATGTATTCATACAGACCTGATGGAAAGGTTTATGATATCTGATAGAGCCTTCCATTTTGATTACTGGTCCTTTAATAATGATTACATGTATTTCTTTAGCAATATTTTTACTTTTATTTTTATATAACAAGGCATGTGTTTTCAATCTAATTTATTCACTCCAGTTTTAATTAATTGGTTTCATTATAGCTGTTATCACTGAGAAATCTCTAGGGTCTTTGTATACATATGTAATATTTGCACATTTTTACATGTAATATAGAATCAGAAAACTTGGATTTAATATTTTGTTCCTCTACCAGTTTGTGTTTTGATTTAATAGCATCAACTAAATACTTAACCATATACCTACTGTATGCTTAGGATTGTTCTCATGACTACATACTATAGTTCATGTCTTCAGTAAGATAAACAAAAAAGTAAATAGACAATAGATACACTTTTTTTTTTCCTTTTTTGCCCCCTCTTAAAATTCTTTCCATTGTTTTCCATTGCTCTTAGAGGAGGAGTACCTACCTACCTTCTCAGCTTCATCTCCTTTCCCTTCCCACTCCCAATAATTTCATATTTCAGTCTTACAGAAATAATTTCTTTGAAATCTCCATGTGTTTCAGTGTTTGGTTCCTGTATGTCTTTCTTATGGTCTAGAACTTGCCCTATTCTTTATCCTGTTAACTCTTCCTCTTTTCCTCTTTTAGCTTAAATGTCAGTTTTTTCAAAAAGCTTTCCTGAGCTTCCCTTTCACACCTCACAACCCAGGTCAGATATGCCTGTTAGGATCTTATGATACCTAATACCTTGTTTTCCCTCAATCTTACTGTTTCATGGTTTGTATTTCCTTCTGGTTTATAAACTTGATAAGGGTAGGGTACTATGTTTTACTTCCCATTGTATCCCCAGCACTTCACACAGTGTGTGGAACATAGTTATTAAAAGTAAGAAATATGGGCCAAATCATATGGGTCAAGTCCCAAGTGTGGGACTTAAGAGCTGTAGTGAAGAGTTGAGACTATATTACAAGCATACTGGGGAATTGCTGAAGGATTTTTAAGAGCCAATAGCATTCATTCACTATCGTTCAATAGTTACTGGAGATTTTACTGTTAGTCTTTCAAGTAAGTGATAAAACATATTTGGTGAATGAGATATAAATGTGCAAAATGCCTTTATGGCATTTGTACAGACTTTAAACAGTATTTTATCAGAAGTAATATACTGATATTTTATTTGTAAGTGCTATATGAAATAAGTATACAGCTTTTGTGTCAAGGTTTTTTTACATAATATGATCATAGTCCATTTGTGTTATGTTATAAGTACTTCATCCCTTCTTATTGATGAACAATATTTCCTATAGTTGGGTATGGTTTGTTTATTTCCACCAAAGCTCATGTTGGAATTTGGTGTCTATTGTGGTGGTATAGAGTGATGGGTCCTGGGAGGTGTAACAATCATGGAGAGGATCCATCATGAATGGCTTGGTGCTATTCTTCTGGTAGTGAGTTCTTACTCCGGCAAGAATGGATTTATTCTCTCAGGAATAGATTCGTTTCCTCCAGAGTTTGTTGTTATAAAGCCAAAAAGTTCCTTGGGTTCTCTTACTTTGCACTTCTCCTTTCACCTTCACCACCATGTTATGACAGCACAAAAGCCCTTGGTAGAAACCAAAACCATGCCCTTGAGCTTTCCATCCTGCAGATTTCTGAGCTAAATAAACCTGTTTTCTTTATAAATTACCTAGTATCAAGTATTCTGTTATAGCCACACAAAATGGACAAAGACAGTATTCTGTTATATAGATATGCCACCTTTTGTTTATCCATAACTCATCTATTAATGGATATTTGGTTGTTTCCACCTATTGACTTGGGGGAATAAAGCTGCTGTAAACCTTACTGTACAAGTTTCTGTTTGAACAACTGTTTTCAATCTTTTGATGTATACCTAGATGTGGATTTGTCTATGGTAATTCTTTAAACTCATCAAAGAACCACTGAAAAGTTTTGCACAGTGACTGCACTATTTTACACTCCTATCAGCAGTGTATGAGAGTTCTAATTTTTCTATTAATATACTTTCACCAACCCCTGTTATTTCCCTTTTCTTTTCTTTTTGTTTTTTTGTTGTTTATATTTATGGTTGTCCTATTTGATGTAAAGTAGTATCTTAGTTTGGTTTTGACTTGCATTTCTTTAATTATTAATAACACTGGCCCTTCATCTTTTTAGGGAGAAGAGGTTCTTTATATATTCTGTATAACAGACCCCTGTCAAATACATGACTTGTAAATATTTTATCCCATTCTGTGAGTTGCCTTTTCACTTTCTTGATATGCAAAACTTTGGCATGCAAAAGTTTTTAATTTGGGTGAAGTTGAATTTATTCTTTTGTTGCTCTTGTTTTTGACATCGTTATTTAAGAAATTATTGCCAAATCTAAGGTCTTGAATATGTGGTATTTACCCTTATGTTTTCTTCTAAAAGTTTTATAGTTTTAGTTCTTAAATGTTTGACTTTGATCCATCTTGAGTTAATTATTGTGTATGGTGTGTGGTAAGGGTATAACTTCATACTTTTCACATATGGCTATCCAGTTGTCCAGTTGCCACTATTTTGTTTTTTGTTTTTGTTTTTTTTTATTGTTGGGGATTCATTGAGGGTACAAGAAACCATGTTACACTAGTTGCATTTGTTGGGTAAAGTCCCTATTTTTAAAAAAGATTGTTCTTTTCCTCCATGAATGTTTTGGTTGTCCTTGTTAAAAATTAATTGACCATAGATGTAGAGGTTTATTTCATTGATCTACATTTATCCCTGTGCTAGTACTTAACTGTTTTGGTCACTGAATCTTTGTAGTATGGAAGTATGAGTTGTCCATCTTTGTGGTGTTCTTTTTCAAGATTGTTTAAAATTTCTTGTATTTCCATATAAATTTTAGAGTCAACTTTTTATTTCTAAAACAATAGTTATTGGGACTTTGGTAAGGACTTTACTGAATCTGTATATCACTTTAGGAAATACTGCCATCTTAATATCATTCAGTCCATAAACATGAGATACTTTTCCATTTATTTAGTTGATATTAATTTCTTTCAGCAATGTTTTGTTGTTTTCAGTACACATTTTTTGTTCCTCCTTGGCTAAACTATTCCTGAGTATTTTTTTTTATTTTATTATACTGTAATATTATTTTCTTTTTCGATTTTTCACTGCTAGTATAGAAAAATAATTGATTTTTTGTATGGTGATCTAATGCATTTTTGCTGAATTTGTTTATTAGCTCTAACACTTTTTGCTACTATTTCCAGAATCTTCTCCATATAAGATTATTGTATCCGCAGATAAAGATAATTTTACTTCCTTTTCAATCTTGACACCCTTCCCCCCCACCCTGTGCTTCATTTTTCTGGCTAGAATTTTTAGTACTATGTTGAATAGACGTGATGAAAGCTAACAGACATTCTTGTTTTGTTCCTGATCTTAGGGAGAAAGTTTTCATTTTTTTCACCATTGAGTATAATATTAGCTGTAGATGTATATGACCTTTATTATGTTGAGGATGTTTTCTTTTACTCCTAATTTTTAAATGTTTTTGGTTCTTTTTTTTTTTTTTTTTTTTTTGAGACTGAGCCTCAAGCTGTCACCCTGGGTAGAGGGCTGTGGCATCACAGCTCACAGCAACCTCTAATTCCTGGGCTCAAGCAAGTCTCCTGCCTCTGCTTCCCAAGTAGCTGGGACTACAGGCGCCCGCCACAACGCCCAGCCATTTTTTGGTTGCAGCCATCGTTGTTGTTTGGCAGGCCCGGGCTGGATTTGAACCCGCCAGCTCAGGTGTATGTGGCTGGCGCCTTAGCCTGTTGAGCCACAGGCGCCGAGCCAGTTCTTTTTTTTTTTTTTTTTTTTTTAATCACAAAAGGGTATTGGGTTTTCTCAGATGCTTTTACTCCTTCAGTTGAGAAACAATTGTGTATGTTTTTTCTTCATTCAGTTAATTTGGTGTATTAGATGGATATGTTGAACGTCTCTTATATTCCTGGCATGAAATGCACTTGGCCATGAAGTGTATTCCTTTTAGTGTGCTCCTAGACTCTCTTTGCTAGTATTCAAGGATTTTTGCATCTGTCTTTATACAAGTTATTTATAAAGATAAAAAAATTATAAAAATTATTGATCATAGTTTTTTTGTAATATCTTTGTCTTGCTTTGGTTTCAGGGGAATGGTAACTTCATGGACTGAATTAGGAAGTATTCCCTCTATTATTCTGTTTTTTGGAGCAGTTTGAGAAGGGTTGGTGTTAATTCATCTTTAAATGCTTGGTAGAATTTACCAGTGAAGCCATCGGGTCCTGCACTTTTTTCGAGAAGACCAACTTTTTGATTATTTATTTAATCTCTTTAGTTGTAGTTTTATTCAGACTTTCTTTCTTTTGAATCAGTGCTGGAAGTTTGTGTGTTGCTAGGAGTTATCCCATTTCATGTAGGTTATGCAATTTGTCCATGTACAGTTGTTCATGTTATCCTCTCATAATCTTTTTTATCTTTACAGAGTTAACAGTAATGTCCTATTCTCTTTCCTGATTGTAGTAATGTGAGCCTTCTCTCTTTTTTTTCTTTAGCCTAACTAAAAGTTTGCCTAAAAAAGTGTTTTGATCTTTTCAAAGAATCAGTTTTGTATTTCATTATCCATAGTCTATGTTTCTTTTATCTCTGGTCTCTGTTATTTCCTTCTGCTAGCTCAAGGTTTATTTGAGCTAGTTTCTTTTTCTAGTTGCTTAAGGTGTAAAATTAGGTTATTGAGTCAAAGTTTTTCTATTTTTTCCTATTGATTATTTATTTATTTTTATCAATACATAATGGCTATGCATATATATGGAATACATTAAATATTTTCATCATGCATACAATGTGAAATGATCAAATTGGGATATTTAAGATACACATAACTTCAGACATATATCATTTATTTGTGTTGGGAACATTTCAAATCTAGCTGTTTTGAAATACACTATACATTGCTATTAGTAATTAAGTCACTCTGCCCTGCTATTGAGCACTAGAACTTATTCCTTCTATTTAACTGTATGTTTATACTCATTTACCAACCTCTCTTCACAGCTTCTGGCCTTCCTAGCTTCGGGTAGTCATCATTCTACTTGCTATCTCCATGAGATTTCCCCCTCTGACGTATGGTGCAGAATATAGTAGTATCATCTTGGCTCACTTCAAGTTCAAATTCCTGGGCTCAAGTGATCCTCCTGTCTCACTCACTAGGTATCTAGGGCTATAGGTACACACTAACATGCCTTGCTAGTTTTTCTATTTTTTGTAGAGATGACATCTTGCTCTTGTCTAGGCTGGTGTTGAACTCCTGGCTTCAAGTAATCCTCCCATCTCAAGTTTTCCAGTTATTGGATTACAGGTGTGAGCCTCTATGCCCAGCAAGATCAACTGTTTTAGCTCCCACATATAAGTGAGAACATTGAATATTTGTCTTTCTGTACGTGGCTTATTTTAGTTGGCATGATGACCTCCCATTTTTTTTTTATGTAAGCATTTGCAGCTATAGCACTCCATAAATCTTGATATGTTTTTATTTTCCTTTGTCTCAAAGTACATATTTTCTGATTACTCTTGTGATTTCCTCTTTGATTTATTAGTTGCTTAGATTGGGTTAATTTCCACATTGTGAATTTTCCTACAGATACTGATTTCCAGTTTTATTTCCTTGTAGTCAGAGAAGATATGCTATATAATTGATCTCTTTAAATTTGTGATTTGTTCTATTTCTAAGGTCTATCCAGGAGAATTTTCATGTATACTTGAGACGAATATACATTCTTGTTGATAGATGGAATTCCTTATATGTCTCTTTGGTTTAATTGGCTTATAATGTTCAAATCTATTTTTTTAAATTATCTTCTACAAAGTTCTATCATTTATTCAAAGCAGAATATTGAGGTCTCCAATTATTATTGTGGACTGTTTATTTTTTTCTTTTAATTCTTCCAATTTTTGCTTCATCCATTTTGGGCTCTGTTGTTAAGTATGTATGCTTATAACTGTTATATTTTCTAGATGGATTGACCCTTTTAGAAACCAAGTCCTTTTTTAATCTCTTATAACAGTTTTTCATGTAAAGTCTGTTTTGTCTGATATTTGTGTAGCCAATCCATCTTTCTTTTGGGTGTTGTTTGCATGATATATATTTCTCCATCATTTTACTTTCAATGTATATGTTTTGGGATCCAAAGTAAGCCTCTTGTAGATAGCATGTACATGGATCATCTCTTCATTGTCTATTCTGACAGTCACTACCTTTTGTTTGGAGAGGTTAGCTCATTCATATTTAAAGTAATTACTGAAAAGGAAGAATTTATGTCTGCTATTTTCCTATTTGTTTTTTATATGCCATTTCTTTTTTGTTCTTAAGTTTCTCCGTTACTCTCTTTGGTGTTTGATTTTTGCTGTGTATTATTTTGATTCTCTTATTACTTTCTTTTCTGTATTTTTCAAGTAATTTTTGGGAGGATTACAAATAAGATCATAAGCTCATAACAGTCTTCTTTGGATTAATACCTACTTACATTCATTAGTATATAAAAACAATTTCCTATACATCCCCATTTCTCCCTCTTTATATTGTTATTGTCTTAGATCAAATGTTTTTATATTTTGTACCCATTAGAGTAAATTTATAGTTATTATTTTATAATTTTTCTTTTAAACCATTTATGAATAAAGAGTAGTTACAAATCCACAATACAATGATACAGGTCCTCATATTTACCTGTGTAGCTTCTTTTGCCTGTGTTGTTTATTTTTTCATTTGGCTTCTGTTTACTGCCTAGAGTCTTTCATTTCAGTCTGAAGAACTCCTTTTAGCATTTCTTATGGGGCAGATTTAAACTTCTTCAGCTTTTGTTTATCTTGTGTTTGTTTCTTCATTCTTAAGGATAATCTTTCTGGATATAAATTCTTAATTGACAGGTTTTTTTTCCTTTCAGCACTTTAAATAATCTATCCAAGAATCTTCTGGCTTCTGTATTTTTTACCAAGAAATCAGCTATTAATTTTACCAAGAACTCGTACATGATGAGTATATTTTCTCTTGCTGCTTTCAAGATTCCCTCTTTATCTTTGGCTTCTAACATTTTGGTTATAGTATGTCTTGTGGATCTCTTTGAGTTTATCTTCTTTTTTTTTCTTGCAGTTTTTGGTGGGGCTGGGTTTGAACCCACCACCTCCGGTATATGGGGCTGGTGCCCTACTCCTTTGAGCCACAGGCGCTGCCCCTTTTTGAGTTTATCTTAATTTGAGTTCATTGTGCTTCTTGAATGTGTAAATGTATGCAATTTATCAAATTTGGGGGATTTTTTATTCATTATTTTTTCTAGTATTCTTCCTGCTCCTTTCTCTTTCTTATTTCCTACTCATTATGCAATTTTGGGGATTTATTTTTTCTAGTATTTTCCTTGCTTCTTTCTCTTTCTTCTTTCCTACCCTTATTATGTATACACTGATTTTAGTGACCACATAGGTATATTGTCCTGATAAAATTTCAAGTTAAGCAAAACAAAGGGAAGACCCTTGGAGCATACCCCAAAGAAACTCCAGTCAGGTTCAAAATAATTCCTTGGGAGTAAGGTCCACTTGACTTCCTCTGGAACCACATGCCTGCAGTGACAACATGGACAGCCATCTTCAAGACTGCCATGTACTGGACAGTGGATGGTGTCTAAGTTAAATTAAAGCAGCACAATAAACTGCTGCCCTGTTTTTATAGCCTCTGTTATGACTAAACGTCCACTTGGTTGCTGTAAATTTTTGACTGTCTTCCAGATTTCCAACAAGGTTTATTGTGATAGTTTTTGCCAATTTTTTCAACGTTTCCTGGGGAGTACGAGCGTCTAGAAATTTCCACTCTGCTATTTTCACTTAGCCATTATCTTTTGATATATTGCCTCTGTCCCCATTGTCTCTTACCTCTTTCTTTGGAACTTCAGTTACATATATCAGACCTACTCAGTGTGCATTCCTGAATTATACTTTCTCTTGTATTTTACATCTTTTTGTCTCTTTTTCTTATTCTGGATATTTTCTTCTAGTTTGTTTTTTATGTCACAGTTCTCTTCTTAGCTTTGTCTAATCTGTTATATCTATTCATTGGTTTCTGAATTTGGTTATTATATTTTAAAATTTTAAAAATCTAACATCTGATTCTTTCTGTAAATTACTTAATACTAAGCATAATGATTGGTTTTTTTAATATCCTATATAGAAATATAAATGTATCATTTAAGGCCTAGGATGATGTTCTTTTCATTCAGAGAAGATCTTTTTTTTTTTTTTTTTTTTTTTTTGCAGTTTTTGGCCAGGGCTGGGTTTGAACCCGCCACCTCTGGCATATGGGGCCAGTACCCTACTCCTTTGAGCCACAGGCACTGCCCCAGAGAAGTTCACTTTTTGTTGATGATAGTAAGGGATACTGAAAATCTGGGGTCACCTTAATTAGTTCCCAGGGATTCAGATCAAGTCATATTAAGCTGGGCTTTTTGGTCTTGTTGGGGACCATCTTACTTCTGTTGCGCAATTATTCCTAGGGTGTAGTCTTCCTGTTTCCAATCCAAATTGGAGCTTTACCAGTGCCACTGCTATTTTCTGCACCCTGGACTCTCATTTATGTGTCCCTAGCTACATGTGTCTAGTAAAATAGCCTTTTCTGCATCTCTTTTCAATTTGCAAACCATCTGGGGAGAAGCAGCCTCAAATTTAAGAGTTACCTTCATTTTCTTTCTTTCTTTTTATTTTTTTTTGTAGAGACGGAGTCTCACTTTATCCCCTTCGGTAGAGTGCTGTGGCGTCACAGCTCACAGCAACCTCAAACTCCTGAGCTTAGGAGATTCTCTTGCCTCAGCCTCCCAGGTAGCTGGGACTACAGGCGCCCGCCACAATGCCCGGCTATTTTTTTGTTGCAGTTCGGCCAGGGCCAGGTTTGAACTCGCCACCCTTGTTATATGGGGCCAGCACCCTACTCACTGAGCCACAGGTGCTGCCCATTTTCTTTTTCTCCTGGATCTTGACTCTAATTTTTTCTGCCTTGTTAGTTTTCTTGTACCTTCAAACAGATACACACATTAATGTTTTTGACCATAGCTTTTTAGAGTTTCTTAAAAGGATCATTGGCTTGAATTACCTAATCCTTTAATCCTCTATTACCAAGGCTTAATTTAGTAATAGATAGTCAAACTTATTTGGGGGTTACCTATATGAAAAGTATATAGAAGTAAGTATTTAGGTAAATATAAAGGATTGTTTTTTCTTTTTATTTTAATTTGTTAAAAATGCATGTGGCTTTAAAGAAAAAAATTTAAAATCCTTGTGTAGGCAATAAGGTTTTAGATATAATGCGTATGACAACTATAACAAAGGGTGGGGGTGGGTGGGCACTGGACCTACAATTTTGTGAAGTAGTACAATATTAACTCTTAAGTACCTTGTGGAAGAGGTTAACTAAAGCATTATTTTTCCCTAAAGCAATCACTAAAAACAGTTTTTAAATGTATATAGCTAAACCATCTACTAGACAAAATGGAATTAAAAAAATATTTCAAAAGGTTAGCAGGAAAGTAATCAAAACTCAAAGGTGCCAAACAGGAAATAAAAAATTAGATGGCACACCTGAATCCATCCATACGGTAATTACATTACATAATTTAAACTATCTCTCTCCAATAGAACTTTCTTCACAATGGAAGTATCTTATATATATATTCATATCACCCAATACATAGCCACTAGCTGTATAGCCAATGAACACTTTAAATGTGGCTAGTGCAATTGAGGAATTACATTTTTAATTACCTTATTTTAACTTTGAATGGAACCATTTGACTAGTGACCGTTGTGTAGGACATAGATCTTGATGTTCCAATTGAAAGGCAGAGATTAGTAGCACTGATTTTTAAAAGAAAGAAAAGCAATATCCAACTATATGTTATACACAAAAAACACACTTTTTTATGTGAACACAGATAAGTTAATAGCAAATGGAGGCAATCAAGCAGTAAACCCCACTATGCTAATAGCCAATAAAATAGACTTTAAGAAAAAAATAAATTATCAAACAAAGAGATATTTCATACTGGTAAAATCTGCTACAACCAGATAGTTTTAAAGGCAAATTATAATTAAACCTTCAGGAACCAGGTTTCAATTTTACACAATTTTTCCAAGGAATCTAGAAAGTAAGCCCTACCTAACTCATATTAAGATTTTAGAATAATATCCATCTGAAAACCAGGAAAAAAGACATTCTTGAAAAGGAAAATTGCAGACCTGTTTCACTGATGAAGAAGATGCAAATTTAATCCAATGGTATAATAAGACACAGCATCATCAAGTTGTGTGAATCCTAAGAATATAAATAAATACGGTTTAATATAATGAATTTGATTCCAATGGATGAAGAAAAATGGTGACATCCTTGATTTCAGGAAAAAACTGAAAACAAATAAAAGGGAATTGTAATATAAATGTATTTAATGTGGAGACTTTAGAAGCATTTTTGTAACATTCAGAATGATCCACTGATCCCTTTATAACCATCTGAACATTTTTCTAGGTGTCCTAAATAGGTAGTAATATAAGGAGAAAAAGAGGTATAAAGATAGGGAGGAAATGATACTGACATTATTCACAAATGATAGAACTCTATATAGAAAACCTAAAATAGGCTCAGCGCCTATGGCTCAGCGGGCTAAGGTGCCAGCCACGTACACCTGAGCTGGCGGGTTCAAATCCAGCCCGGGCCCGCCAAGCAACAATGACTACTGCAACCAAAAAATGGCCAGCGTTGTGGCGGGCTGCAGTCCCAGCTACTTGGGAGGTGGAGGCAAGAGACTCGCTTGAGCCCAGGAATTGGAGGTTGCTGTGAGCTGTGATGTCACAGCACTCTATCGAGGGTGACAGCTTGAGGCTCTGTCTCAAAAAAAAAAAAAAAAAGAAAGAAAACCTAAAATATTGTTCAAACCATTGGCATTAATATCAGGGTGTTGAGCAATTGTGATTGAATATAACATCTCTATACCTTCCACTCCCAAACTTGAATTTTGATGTGGAAACAGCCTAAATGCCCACCAACCCAGGAATGGATTAACAAGCTGTGGTATATGTACACCATGGAAACTATTCAGCCATTAAAAAAAATGGAGACTTTACAGCCTTTGTATTAACCTGGATGGAAGTGGAACACATTATACTTAGTAAAGCATCACAAGAATGGAGAAGCATGAATCCTATGTATTCAATTTTGATATGAGGACAATTAATGACAATTAAGGACATGGTGGGGGTTGGGGAAGGGGTGAGCAGAGAAAGAAAGAAGGAGGGAGGGGTGGGGAAACGAAGAGCAGAGAGAAGGAAGGAGGGAGGGGGTTGGGCCTTGGTGTGTGCCAAGTCCCTCCATTGTAAGAGGGACTTTACCTAACAAATGCAAACAGTGTAACCTGGTTTCTTGTACCCTTAATGAATCCCCAACAATAAAAAGAATAATAGTAATAAATAAATACATAAAAATTAAGTTAGAAAGAAGTTTAAAAGATACCACAAAAGGTGCTGATAACAATTGATTATTTCTATGGAAAAAATTCTAAATTATATTCCCACTCACAAGACACAGAAATAATTTACAAGTAAATTGAAGACTAAAATGTGAAGATCAAGAAAATGTTTAGCACCATGGAGGAAATTGATGACCTTAAACAGAGCACTTTTGGTATGATAGAGTTGGAGTTATGTGACAGTCAGCATCTAATTAGAACTTTTAATCTGATTATGACTTTTTAATTTTGTATTACAGGAAAGTTAAAGGAGGGAATATTGATGTGCATCCATCAGAAAAAGCACTCATTGTTCAATATGAAGTGGAAGCTACCATTCTTGGAGAAATGGGAGATCCCATGTTGGGAGAACGAAAGGAATGCCAAAAAATGTAAGTTTATTTTTGCACATTTTGCAAGTGGTAACCTTTATACAAATCTGATGTTATTTTAGTCTGCATAGATGATAAGTGATTATGACATTCTTCCATACTTATATCATCTTAATGAAGGAGAGATATTAAACTGTAAATAGGGAGTATATTCTAGGAAAATAAGGTTTTTGTAAGTTTAATGTTGAAACATATGTATTGTAATTTATCCCAATTAGTAAGTGCATATAATAGAATATAAACTACTAACTTGTGAAATCAATCATATGAGATACGTTTATGTGGGCTTTTTATAGTGTAATTTAGGAAATTAATATCTTAAGGGATCCTGTATTCTTTCTTCCTTGGAAACTGTGGGCAGTAGTATGATTCCCAAATGGAACACAGACCTTGAATTCATCCCTTAAAAATTTCTGAAAAGATGCAAACATTCTCAACAAAACCCTAACCAATAGATTACAGCTTATCATCAAAAAAGTCATACATCATGATCAAGTAGATTTCATCCCAGGGATGCAAGGCTGGTTTAATATACGTAAATCCATGAAAGTTATTTACCCTATCAACAGAAGCAAAAACAAAGCCGATATGATCCTCTAAATAGATGCAGAAAAAGCATTTGATAAAATCCAGCATCCTTTTCTAATTAGAACACTGAAGAGTTTAGGCATAGGTGGCACATTTCTGAAACTGATTGAAGCAATCTGTTACAAACTCACAGCTAATATTTTACTGAATCTAGTTAAACTGAAAGCTTTTCCACTTAGAACTGGAACCAGACAAGGTTGTCCTCTGTCGCCATTACTATTCAATATAGTGCTGGAAGTTCTAGCCAATACAATTAGGCAAGAGAAGAAAACAAAGGGCATCATATGGGAGCAGAGGAGGTCAAATTCTCCCTCTTTGCTGACGATATGATCTTATACTTAGAGAACCCCAAAGACTCAACCACAAGACTCTTGGAAGTCATCAAAAAATACAGTAATGTCTCAGGATATAAAATCAGTGTCCACAAGTCAGTTGCCTTTGTATACGCCAACAACAGCCAAGATGAGAGGCTAATTAAGGACACAACTCCCTTCACCATGGCCCCAAAGAAAATGAAATACCTAGGAATATACCTAACAGAAGAGGTGAAGGACCTCTATAAAGAAAATTATGAAATCCTAAGAAAAGAAATAGAGGATTTTAACAAATGGAAGAACATACCATGCTCATGGCTGGGAAGAATCAACATTGTTAAAATGTCTGTACTTCCCAGAGCAATCTACCGATTCAACTCCATTCCTATTAAAATACCAACATCCTATTTTCAAGACTTGGAAAAAATGATTCTGCGTTTTGTATGGAACCAGAAAAAAACCTGTATAGCTAAGGCAGTTCTTAGTAATAAAAACAAAGCCGGGGGCATCATCATAGCAGATTTTAGGCTGTACTACAAGGCTATAGTGGTCAAGACAGCATGGTACTGGCATAAAAATAGAGACATAGACATTTGGAATTGAACAGAAAATCAGGAAGTGAAACAAACAACTTTCAACCACCTAATCTTCCATAAACCAAACAAGAATGTACACTAGCAGAAAGACTCCGTATTCAATAAATGGTGCTGGGAGAACTGGATATCCACATGTAAAACTGAAACTGGACCCACACCTTTCTCCACTCACAAAAATTGATTCAAGATGGATAAAGGACTTACATTTAAGGTATGAAACAATAAAAATCCTCAAAGAAAACATAAGAAAAACACTGGAAGATATTGGCCTGGGGAAAGACTTTATGAAGAAGACTGCCATGGCAATTGCAACAACAAAAATAAACAAATGGGATTTAATTAAACTGAAAAGCTTCTGTACAGCTAAGGAGACAACAACCAAAGCAAATAGACAACCTACCTAATGGGAAAGGATATTTGCATATTTTGAATCAGACAAAAGCTTAATAACTAGTATCTATAGAGAACTTAAATTAATCTACAAGAAAAAAACCAACAATCCCATACGTCAATGGGGAAGAGAGATGAACAGAACCTTCTCTAAAGAAGACAGATGGATGGCTAGCAAACATGAAAAAATGCTCATCATCCCTCATTATTAGAGAAATGCACATTAAAACCACCCTGAGATATCATCTAACCCCAGCGAGAATGACCTATATCACAAAATCTCAAAACTGCAGATGCTGGTGGGGATGTCGAGAGAAAGAAACACTTACACTGCTGGTGGGATTGCAAACTGATACAACCTTTTTGGAAGGAAGTATGGAGAAACCTCAAAGAACTCAACCTAGACCTCCCATCTGATCCTGCAATCCCATTACTGGGCATCTATCCAGAAGGAAAAAGAAAACCCTTTTATTATCAAGACACTTGTACTAGACTTTTTATTGCAGCTCAATTTACAATCGCTAAAATGTAGAAACAGCCTAAATGTCCCTCAACTTGGGAATGGATTGACAAGCTGTGGTATATGTATACCATGGAATACTATTCAGCCATTTAAAAAATGGAGATTTTGCAGCATTTCTATTAACCTGGATGGAAGTGGAACACATTATTCTTAGTAAAGCATCACGAGAATGGAGAAGCATGAATCCACAACTTTGATATGAGAACAATTAATGACAATGACATGGAGGGGGATGAGAGAAAGGGAGAGCAGACAGAAGGAGGGAGGAGCTGAGGGAAAGGAAAAGAAAAAAAAAAAAGAAAAGAAAATGGTGACTAATTCTCACATAAATTGGATTTAATTTTGACCAAAGTACATTATTTGAACAATAATTTTTAATTCAACTTGTTTAGAATATTGCATCCTCATTTATAAGTGAAATATGTTTGTAATTTCCCTTTATAATATATTTTTTCCAATTTTAATATCAGGTATAACCAGATGAAGTAGAATAATTTTGAAGTATTTCTTCTTTTTCTATAAGATTTGGCATGATCTGTTTTTTTGAAATTATCTTCTATTTTTATTTATAAATATTGTTGTTTATTTTTTGAGACTTTGGGAAAAAGAAGTTAACTGATGACTCCATACTGAACCTCAGAGTCAAAGCATTCTATGATAGACATACTTTTGACAATGTGAATGTTACTTTTTTTTGCATTATTATTATTATTGCTCAATATTTCGTTGCAGCAATTGTCTGATTTCTCTTCTGAATATATTTATCTTTGTTCGTTCTTTACGAGGTTTTTGTTTCTAGTCCTTATCTTAAACATTGTTATTGTTATTAAATTTTAAGCCTTTTTAATTTTGTGAACGCAAAAAGTGGAAACCAAATAAACACATGTATATGATTCCAACTATGGACTTTCTGGAAAA
>CAUYRH010121146.1:0-35653 GCA_963574655.1 Perodicticus potto | reverse complement strand
GAGGTTGCTGTGAGTTCTGATAACGCCACGGCACTCTACCCAGGGTGACAGCTTGAGGCTCTGTCTCAAAAAAAAAAAAAAAGAGTCACTGTTTAAAACTATATGAGTCCTCATTAGAAAATTTAGAAAGTATGGAAAAACAAGGAAGTAAAAATAACCCATAGCTCTCACACCAAGGCTGTGACCATGGAGCGGGTGGGCAGGCTAGCCGGGGCCAGGCCCTACCTCTCTAGGTATGTGGCAGCTTTGCTCAGAGCAGCTACATCCAACACCACTTGCCAACAAGACTCCACTTTTTCTCCCAAGGGGATTGAAAGCAGGGTCTCGAACAGACATTTGCACAGCCACGTTCACAGCAGCATTATTCACAATGGCCAAAGGGTGAACAGTCCACGCAGCCATCCGCAGAGGACTGAGTAAAGAAAATGTAGTCTGTCCATATGACACAAAATTGTCTGGCCTTAAAAAGGAGGGGAATTCTGATGCATGCTACAACAGGGACCAACCTCAAGGACATGATGCTAAATAAAATAAGCCACACACAGGAGGACAAATATTTCATGATTCTACTTGAGGAAGGACCTACCGTCATCACCATCATAGAGACAGAAAGCTGGATGGTGGCTGCCAGCTGGGGGAGGGGGAATGGGAAGTTAGTATTTAATGGGGACAGAGTTTCAGCTTGGAAGATGAAAAAGTTCTGGAGATGGATGGTGGTGATGGCTGCACAACAACGTGAATGTTCTTAGGGCCACTGAACTGTACATTTACAAATGGTTAAGGTGGCACATTTTGTGTTATGTGTATTTCATAAGAAAAACTTTTAAAAATGCATTTCAGAAGGTTCTCACCAGACGTTCTGCAAGTTCATAGCAAGATGATCCTGATTCAAAAGCAGGAACCCAGTGCCTCTATGCCTACAGCCTTTTCTCCACACATCCCACCTGGCCCACTAAGGACAAAGCCCTGCACCAGGCCAGCTGTCGCCCTGCAAGCCCCTTGGCCCAGCTGGGGGCATCCACAAGAGGTGAATCATCAGTGCCCCTTTCTGAGGCCACTGCACATGGTGGCCATCTGTGTTCCCCTGCCCTTCCCCTCTCCCAGGTCCCCACGGTGCAGCCCTCAGTGTACCTCTGGCAACTGGCATCCTGAGCAGGGGCTCCCACAGACCCCAGGGTGGAGCGGGCCCTAGTCAAGGCCCCACAGTGCAGCCTCCAGGCCAGAGTGTGTGGTGCCACAACTTGGGTGAGGCTGGGAGACAGTGTGCCCAGAGGCACAGAGCAAGGATGCCATCCTGATGGCTCTGGTATGATTACAAATGACTGTAGGGAAGTGCAGGATCAATCTCCTGGTGGGTTACATTCCTGAGAGTGTGGATGCCTCACTGAGCGGGTGGCAAACTCAAAAGGAGATGGGAGGAGATGGAGCCAACCCCACCCACCCTGGAGTCAGGCTGATAGGAAGCTCCAGTCAGCCCTAGCTTCCCAGAAGGGCCCCAATTCTGGCCTCAGACCTGCCCTCTAGGGTCTCTTGGGACACAACAGCAACCCCCAGACTGAAAGGCATTGCGAGCCCCTCATGAGATCATACTGAAGGGAGTGCGTGTGTAGCTGGCCCTGAGGCTCTATGTCCAGAGTACTCTTGTTTCTACCCCTTACTGTGTGGACAACCAGGGACAAGCTCAACTTCCCCGAGCCTCAGTTTCCATATGTGTACAAAGGACACAATAAAAGTCCTATACAGAGTCCCCAAGCCCAAGGCAGTGCACAACTACACCTTAGCCTGGCCATTTCACATGCTTTCATCAGTGCTGTGGGTTAGTGTTACCTGGTGCTCCCAGGTCCTGTCACAGAGGCTGCCGAGCCCTCTCAGCTACAGCTGGGCATGGTAAAATCAAGTAAAAAGCAGGAGAAGAAATTCCCAAAGATAGTAAGCCTGAGATAGAAAGCCCCAGAATGCCTTAGGTCCAAGGCAGGCGGTCGTAACAAGAAGTCCCAGCAAATGTTCAGACTGGGCCATGTCACGTGCAGGATTACTGTGTCAGGAAATTACCACCTGATACCATTTTCACTGAGTCTTTTTACTTATATGCTTACTCAATATTTTTCTTTCACTTTCTCTTTTTAAATGTTCTTTATATTTTTCATTTCTTTTCTATTTTGTTCCTCTTTTTATTTTTATCTAGAAGGAATATATACACAAACATTACAGCCATGAAAAATCGATTGCCAAACATAAAAAGCAACTACAGGGCAGCGCACGTAGTTTAGTGGGTAGGGCGCCAGCCACATACACTGGGGCTGACAGGTTCAAACCTGGCACGGGCCTGCTAAAACAACAATGACAACTGCAACAAAGCTGGGCATTGTGGCAGGCACCTGTAGTCCCAGCTACTTAGGAAGCTGAGGCAAGAGAATCGCTTAAGCCCAAGAGTCTTAGGTTGCTGTGAGCTATGACGCCACAGCACTCTACCCAGGGCGACAGATTAAGACTCTGTCTCAAAAAAAAAAAAAAAAGGCCACTACAAAAATACAATCTCAACCTTTAAAATAAAATATATTCCTTCCCTGCATAGGTAGCTAGATGTGCAAACAAGTGGACTCTCAGGGGTAATAACATAGGTGCTGGCTACAACATTCTTTGAGCTTTGCTGTACATGTGAACATTTTCATAATTATCTCTACTTTTGAGTATGTTTGCAAAGTTCGAGGATTTCTAAAAAGTAATGAAACAAGACAAACAAGAACCTTCCAATAGCTTCCAATCTGCACTGCAACCCTCTGCCCGCTGTCCACTCTGACTTCTCCCTCCAGCACCCTCTTCTGCCTCCAGCCTTCTGCCAGGAGTCACCTCAGGGCCTTTGCACAGCCTTTTCCTCTGTGAAGGACAGCTCGGCCCCAGCACAGCTCACTCCCTGCTCTGCTCCCAGACAGGCCCTCCTTACAGAAGACAACCAACTGTTCCATGTCCCTCCCATCCTGCTCTGACCACACACACCCTCCCTTCCCCCAATTGCTTCCTCCTACCTGTCCTCTTTACCCGAGATATGACACAGGAGGAACCTCATCTCCTTCCCATGGTCTTCAGCCTGGCACATAGTAGAACTCGGTAACATTCTTGGTGAATAAAGAAATAGATTTTGAATCAACATTGCAAGGAATTTTTATTTCCTTTCTAATAAGTACTTTATGTAAACAAATAAACATGTGCATTGGCTGAGGAGTACAAATTCTGAAAACATAAAATCCAAATTGAGATCATGGAAAGTCCAAGTCCATCTCCTACAGTCCTCACTAGACCCGGCTCTGCCACAGCATCTTGTGACTAGTCAGGTGATGACTGTGACAGGGAGGCCTGGACAATGCATTCACCTCCCATGGCCACACATGACTTGCAAGAGCTACATGCATCCCAACTCTCAGCACGTAAGTGACCACTCACCCCCCATCTCTCAGTGGGGCTCAGACAGAGAGAATAGCACCGCAGGCTGAGGGAGGGCACCAGGGCAGAGGAGAGTGAGTAGGCCAGGCCGTGAGGGCTGCAGCATGCCCAGGCAAGACCAGAGATGGAGGGGGTGGGGTTGAGTCCAGTGGGGCCAGGATGGATCTCAGAGCAGGCCGCCGGGGGTCGTGTTGGCAAGTGGCATCTCATTGGGATGTTTAAAGTGTAGTGGAAGCTGAAGAGGAGACAAGGAGGCCTGTTAGGGATGAGTGAGTGGGGCAGTGGACACCACATGGGAAGAGCAGGGAGGCCAAGCATCCATTCCATCTCACATGCAGAACCGGGGATGTCATGGGTACAGGGGCGTGTCACCAGGCAGCAGCCAGCTTGTCCCCAGACCCACAGATGCCTGCCTCTGCTTCACACATGGCCTTGCAGCTAGCAGAGAACAGTCTGTGGCAGGCGCGCAGCTCCAGTATACCCCACCAGGTACCCAGCCCGTCTGGGTAAAATCAAAGCAGGGTCTGGGCAGCCACCCACAGTCACACTGCTGCGTCTGGTTCCACAGGAGCTCTGTGCCCCACAGTTCCTGTCCCCCTGCTGCCTTAGCTTCCTTTCTCCTATTGGGTCTCAGAAGCCCCAGGCCCACCTTTCTGTTACCCAGCAGGACCCACACTATCTGCAGAACAGAGGGACCAACAGATGGAAGGAAATGTCAGGGATGAATGAAAGGTGCCCTCGTCTCTTGTTTCCTTCCCAAGCTGGCTCAGTGCCCACCAGCAGATTGTCATCCCACCCAGGGACGGGCAGGCACCACAGTGACCTGCTCTGCTCTTCCTTTGGTCTTTGTTCATTGTCTTCAGGATATGCTTGGCCCTGAGCCTCCTTGTGGCCACCAGAGTGTTCCACAGAGCCAGACTCATTTGGTTAACACATCTACCCAACACTGCTTTCAACTCACTTGCCCCTCCCTCTACTAGGGAGCCTCAGTTTCCTCATCTGTAAATGGGGGTCCTGCTAGGCCCATGGGGGGCAGGGTTGGGAGGATGCAGCAAGAGCTCCCAGCACCTGCACCAACCACTCCCTGGGTCACTGTTCTAGTCCACAGGTCAGGGCAGCAAAGCCAGCTGCATCCTCTAAGGCTTGTGGCCCTCCTGGCCTCACTGTGGGTCATTTCAGCTGTAACCTCAGCAGAGCATGGGGCAGGCCTCTGTGCAGAGTATGCAGCCTGGTGTGGACCCACGGGGCCTCCACACTGGGAGGTGCTGGTCTTTGTGCAGACACGGACCTTAACACCTCTTGAGGAGTGGAATCAGGGGGCCTCCAACTGCCTGCAACGGCCCAGCTGGGGACAAACCACTTCCTCCCCTCCATACCCCTCCGGTCAGCCCCACCCAACTCCAGGGCCGCTGAGCAAATTATTCGGTTCAGATCTGTGTTGGGGCCCAGCCAGGCAGTGCGCAGGCCAGGGGTCCAGCACAAGCTAGTGGAGCACTCTGTGCCTCAGTTTCCTCTCCTACAAGAATGGCTGAGCAACATCTGCCATGGGTATTGGTGAGGATAGATGTGAACAGCAGCAGAGCTGCACTGAGCATGTCCAGCCTCAAAACAGATTAAGCCTGGCAGGACTTAGATGCCACTTTACAGACAGGGAAATCAAAGCAGAATCTGGGCAGCTACCCACAGTCACACTGCTGCGTCTGGCTCCACAGGAGCTCTGTGCCCCACAGTTCCTGTCCCCCTGCTGCCTTAGCTTCCTTTCTCCTATTGGGTCTCAGAAGCCCCAGGCCCACCTTTCTGTTACCCACAGTGGCTGGCAGCAGCTCGCTACCCCACAGCACTCGCCAACCCCAGGGTCATGCAAGAAAGCTGGTGATGACAGAAGTCCCCACGCAGCATGCCCCACTGGGTCCCAGGAGCCCGGCACTCTGGGTGTGGCTGTGCTCTACGTCCTTGAACACATCCCTGCCCTTTGGGCCTTGTTGCCCTCTCTGCACAGAAGGCAGAATTGTAGTGGCATCATGTTGTACTGCCACTGTCACTGTGACCCTGCCTTCAGGCTGTGAGCTTCTCAAGATGGCCTTGCAAAGGCCCAGTGTTGTCCAGACGGTGTCCTGAGAAAACCCAGGTGGGCTCAGCTCTTCTTCCTAGTAGTGCCACAATACATAGGCCTTCTTCTGTTAATACCTGAATAGCAGATTGTAGAGGAAGCGTACAGAGACACACAGTGTGGGAAGACCTAGGCCCCCAAGACATGTCTGGGACCACCCTGCTCTGCTTTGGCAGAGGAAGACCCAAGTTCTTCCCCTCACCTGGGCAAGGGTCCCACCGGCTGGAGCAGGCGCACCTGCAGACCATCCAGGCGAGGCTGCCCTGCATCCAATCAGCCTGGGAGCTGGGCCCCTGCTGGGCTTTGCTTAGGGTGCAGGGAGGCACCATCCATCCCATTAGATCCTGAGCTGTCCCCAGACAATAGCCAGTACTGTCCTGGCACTCAGCAGTTTACAAAGACTTCTCACACTTGCCATTCAATGCTCACAATAACTCTGACTTTTTGCAAATAACACCAGAGGAACTCACAGAAAGACAACAGAACAAAAACAAGACACTGTTCAGCACCACCAGGGCAGCTTCCTGCCTTGAAAACATCCGTCTCCCTCAAATGGCTCCTGCTCTGAATGCCCCCGTCACCCCAAAGTCCCGCTCACAAAACCAGACAGGATCTTAGGGCTCAGGTAAGATCCTGGGAGCCAAATCCTACTCACCAGTTTCCAAAGTTGAGCGTGTTTCTCTTCTGGGGCTGAACTTCATGCAACAGCAAAACACAACTTCCTTTTTCTAATTTTCGCAACATGGGTCACAAAATGATGGTGTATTTGCATTTCCGCATCATTACGCAGAGTGAGAGGAGCCTGACTGGCTGGTTCCGGAGGTGCGTATGCAGGCTGGTGTGGGCACCTGCGTACATACCAACCACAGCTCTCAGCCACGCCGGCTGCTGGCCCACAGATGCCGCAGCCAGTGCTGGTTTAAAGTTTAACAGGTGCTGCTTGTGGAGCTGCTTGTGGAGCCTCTGAGTGCTCCAAGTGCAAAGGACCCACCATTCCCCTGCTTCTGCCTCAGTGGGCTTTTCAAAGTAGAGCCATGGCTTGGCTGCAGAGGCCGTCAGGCCGTCAGGAGGTAGTCAGGGAGCTGAATCCAGACCAGACAGGCCCAGAAAGGGCCCAGAAACACCATTAGAGTCTTCCTCAGAACTTTCTGAGTGGGCACAGTGAAATGGCCACAGAAAGATGGAAAAGGAAGAGGCTTTGCCATAAACAGATTATTTCAAGGTGCTCCCTGGTAGACATGGCCCATAAGGGCTGCTCAGGCAAGGCCCAGCACCCCACCCCCTGAACAGACCCACCAGGAGGGCTCCCTTCTTGTTCTGGGGGAAAATCAATAAATAATGACACACGTAGCCTTTGAGCCTTAGATTGCAAATTCTGCCTCAATTTTAGAATGACTTTTTAATCCAGCCTTGAATTCTACTTTTAAAAACAGTGATGTCTCTAGGCCTCGGTATCGTTGGTGTCAGACAGGGCTACAGCTCCTCACAGGGCCATGAGGAGGCTCCACAAACAACTATCCATGAGCACCTGCAGCAGCACCTTGCACAGAGGAAATGTCACATGTGTGACAAATAAAATCAAGCTATGGCTAAAGAACACATCAAAGGGACCATTTAACAGGATGATCTCTGCAACTCATAGTGACTTCCCTTAACCTTTCCACAGAGTATGAAGTGGAAACTTCCTCCACAAGTTCCCAGATGCTGTCTCCACCAGCTAGATACAGAGTCCTGCTCCCACACTCAGCTCCTCTAAATACTTAGAGATGTTTGTGGGGCATCAAGTGCAAATGTTTGGCTGGGATATGTACTCATTTCAAGTCCCAGGTAGTCTTTTTAACCCAGGAAGATTAGAAGGGCATTACAGTGACGCCTTCATGGAGCATTTGTTCATCCACTCAACAAAAACGCAATTGAGAGGTGCCACGTGTCAGCCCTTAGATCCCAGCTCGGGACACATGGGCATATAGAGTTTGTCCCCAGCATCTATCTGATCCTGTCAGCCCCATCCATCTAAGAAAGTTGAGCTGCCATGCCTAGCTGTGACAGGGATGAAGTGTTTCAAAGGGCAAAACCACTGTTTCAAAGGGCAGCTGAGCTTGGATTCAGGCTTACACCCTGGCAACATAGGTGGTGTGACCTCAGGCACATCACTGGTCCTTTTTAAGTCTCTATTCTTCCTCTATAAAATAAAGAAAATATGAGAGACATGTTTTTGAGAGGAATGAGGTCCCGGCTCATGGCAGGTGCTCAAAGGATCTTGGCCACTGTCATCTGAATCACTGTTTGCTTGCCATCCAGTGCCCCGGCCCTGGAGTCTTGATTCCTGCTCCCTGAAGGGCCAGACCCCCATGAAGAGGCAGCCTTGGACCATCCCAGGCTAGGAAGGACAGCACCTGCCACCATCACCATTCAGCTGTTCCCCTTAGTGACCTCCCTGAACCAAAAGGCCACTGGTAGGATCCCATTAGGACCAGGGAACTCAAGCCCAGGCCCAGGTCCACTGGGAGTACAGAACTGAACTAAGAAGGATGAGGTGAATGCTGGCTGCCCAGTGGCAGGTCAGGTATGACAATCCAAAAGGCGGGGTTGTGCCAAGTGAAGCACAAAAAAAGAGTGGGCCAGCCTGAGCGAAAGCAAGACTTCATCTCTGCTGAAAACAGAAAAACTAGCTGGGCATTATGGCAGGCACCTGTAGTCCCAACTACTTGGGAGGCTGAGGTAAGAAGATTGCTCAAGCCCAGGAGTTTGAGGTTGCTATGAACTATGATGGCACCATTCCGCCCAGGACAACAGAGTCTTCTCAAAAAAAAAAAAAAAAAGAGAGAGAGAGAGCAGGGGTGGGAAAGAGGGAGTTGTCCACATTTGAAAGGAGAACTAATGCCAAGTGTCCTCTCCTCAGTGAGTGGTGAGGGTGAGCGGAAGGAAGTGATACTTCCACCTGGGAGTGATGCTATCCAAGAAGAACTAAGTTTGTGACAGCCAGCCCCCTCCTCCAACAGCCCAGTCATCACACCTTATGTAACCCTTCCCACTGTGACTAGGACTGATCCATGAACACAAGTGTCCAATAGGACACCTATGGAAACAATTGGGTGATTTCTGAGACCAGGCCATATATAACACTACAGCTTCTACCTTTACCTCCTGGATTACTCTTGGGGGGAGCCAGCTGCCATGTCATGAGGATGTTTAAGCAGTCCTAAAGAGAACCCTTTGTGAGGAGGATCTGAGGCCCCCAGCCAGCAGCTGGCACCTACTTGCCATATGTGAGCGAGTCATCTTGGAAATGGATCCTCAGCTTCAGTTGAACCTTCAGATGAGACCACAGCTCCAGCCACCATCTGACTATAACCACATGGAAGATCCCTGAACCAGAGAGAGTCAAAACATACTCAAATTCCTAACCCAGCAAAACCAAATAGAGTTAATAAGTATTTACTATTGGTTTTTTGTTTTGTTTTGTTTTGCTTTTTGAGATAGAACCTCAAGCTGTTGCCCCGGACAGAGTGCTGTGGCATCACAGCTCACAACAAACTCCAACTCCTGGGCTCAAGCAATTCTCCTGCCTCTGCCTCCCAAGTAGCTAGAACTACAGACACCTGCCACAATGCCCGGCTATTTTTTTGGTTACAGCCATCGTTGTTTGGCGGGCCTGGGCTGGATTTGAACCCGCCAGCTCAGGTGTATGTGGCGGCGCCTTAGCTGCTTGAGCCACAGGCACCAAGCCACATTTACTATTGTTTTAAACCACTAAGTTTTGGTTAATTTGTTAGGCAGTAATAGGCAAATGATATAATATTTTCATGAGGAAAAAGGGCAAGGGATGATGGGCAGTTGGGTGTAGTAGATCAGAGAAGAGAGCACTGGGAAGTAGCAACATTCTAATTGCTGTCCAGTTATTGCATTGATGTCCCAGTAGTCAAAATAGTTCCTCAACTCTGAAGTACTGCTGGCCACTATGGAGGGCTCCTAGGGGCCATAGTGAAGGTTTGCATGTGTTGTTCAATCTCAAAGATCCTGAATAACTTCATGGAGTCAGAGACTCTTCAGAGAAAGGCCACATGCTCTCGGCATCCCCTCAGGCTGTCAGCTGCCCCCAAGCAACTCACTGCACAGCAAACCTGAGGGTGACTTCCTGCCCAGCATCAGGGTGGACATGTTCCCAGGTGAAGCGTCCACTCTTGTGAGAAGTACAAAGCCATCCAGGAAGGAAAGGAGGCATCTGACTCAGCACAGGTAATATCCCCAACAGGGACAACAGACAAGTTCTTGGTTGCCTGGTTCTTAACTCTTGGGTCACCATTCAAGTGAGGAGCATGTATCCACCCCTGTGCACCAAGAGCCAGAACACAGGGATCATTTAATAACAGGCCATATGTGCACAAGCCCACTGCATGCCGGGTACTATGTTGGCCCTTCTTGGCATTATATGGCTTAATACTCACAAGAAACCCATGAATTTGGTATGTTATCTCCCATTCCACAGATGAAGGAGCAGAGTTCCAGAAAGAAGTTAACCTGTTCCAAATCTCACTACTAAGGAATGGAGAGGGAGAATTTAAGACCAGGCCTGAGTCTAGGCTAAGATCTTAAGGAGTGAAGAACATAGACCTTGCCTCATGTTTCCCAAAGGCTGGCAAAGACAGTCCTGAAAATGGATATGCCCAATTAAAGTGCCAGGTACAAGACTACAGGTGAAGAAGGGTGTGTGGGTGTGTGCATGCTTGTGTATACATGTGTGCACCTTTGCATGTGTGCACAGAAGGAAACACGATAGAAATGTCTTAGAAATCAGTGAGAAAGAATGAGCCACTCAGTTAACATGGAGAAGGACAAAATCCGGGCTCACTAACCCCCACCACATACTATTCCTTCCCAGGGCTGCTACTAGTTTGCCTTCTGTGGGGAAAGTGTTCACCTGGTGTCTAGAGGTGACATTTTGGGTGCACTTTCTCAATGAAGTCATGTTACCCATGGTGATTTTGCAGCCTTTGAGTGGAAAGCAGCTTATATTTACTAATCACATGGCATGAGGCAAACCCTGTCCTAGGCTTATTTGTGATGGGCATGAGAATATGGGGACATAAGGACATGAAGATACAGGGATATGGCAACACAGGGACATGGGGACATTAGGACATAGGAACATAGGGACACGAGAATATGAGGACAAAAGAACGAGGCAGTATGGAGGTATGGGGACATGAGGATGTAGGAACATGGTGATCAGGCACATGGGGACATGGGGAAGCGGAGACATAGGGATATGGTGATATGATGACATGGAGACATGAGGATATGGGACATAAGGACTAGGGACATGGGGATATGATGACATGGAGACATGAGGATATGGGACATGAGGACTAGGGACATGGGGATATGGGAACATGAGGACATAGGGACATGATGATATGGGAACATGAGGACATAGGAACATGGTGATTGGAGACTTGGGGACATGAGGATATGAGGATACGGGGAAGTTGGGATATAGGGACATGGGACATGAGGACATAGGGAAATAGTGATATGGAGACATGGGGATAGAGGGAGGACATGAGGATATAAAGACATGGGGACATGAGGACATAGGGGACATGTTTTTAGGGCCCAACCCTCCAAAATACCCATACAAATGAACAAGGACAATCTGTACCCTCCTGTTTTCTAGCAGGGAAATGTTGGAGATGTGCTCAATGTTCAAAAGCAGAGAACTGGGTCAATTAGTATATCATATTTCAAGATTTATTATAATAAGTAATTTATTTTATTAAAAAGTACAATTATCGTAATAAATTAAATGAAATAAATTTTAAAAGCAAGATAGTGTGGTACCAACATAGGGATAGATAGATCAATGGCGCTAATAGATTTTCATTCATTTGTTCAACTGATTTTCAATCAAGGTGCCACTGCATATTGACAAGGAGAGATAAAGTCCTTTCTTTAGTCCTTTCTAAAGTCCTTTCACAAATAGTGATGGGACATTCAGATATTCATACCAAAAAAATGAACCTTTACTCTTCAGTCACACTAGATTCAGAAAATAGCAAGAATGAACCAAAATCTTAATGGTGAGTGCTACAACTACAAATAGGTGAAAATAGTCATGAATTTGAGATTGACAAAAATTTCTTAGGATATAAAAGGCACTGGCCACAAAAGAAAAACTTGATAAATAACTTCATCAACATGAAAAACTTCTGCTCTTCAAACAGTACCATTAGGGGCATGTGAAGAGAAGACATATATGGACCCCGGGGTGATAATATGCCAGTGCGGGTTTATCATTTGTAACAAAGATGTCCTCTGGTGGGGGATGTTGATAATGAGGGCATTTCTGAATGGGCGGGGTAAGGGTATATAGGAAATCTTTGTACCTTCCTCTCAATTTTACTGTGAACATAAAAACTGCTCTAAAAAAATGAAGTCTTTAAGAAAAAAAAATTTTTTTTTTTTTTGAGACAGAGCATCAAGCTGTCACCCTAGATAGAGTGCTGTGGCATCACAGCTCACAGCAACCTCCAATTCCTGGGCTCAAGCGAGTCTCCTGCCTCCGCCTCCCAAGTAGCTAGGACTACAGGCACCCGCCACAACACCTGGCCATTTTTTTTTGGTTGCAGCCATCATTGTTGTTTGGCGGGCCCGGGCTGGATTCGAACCTACCAGCTCAGGTGTACGTGGCTGGCGCCTTAACCTGTTGAGCCACAGGCACCGAGTCATTTAAGAAAAAGTTTTAAATGAAAGCCACAAATTGGGAGAAAACATTTGCCATACATATATCTGACAAAAGACTTGTGTACAGAATATGTAAAGATTCCTACAAATCAATAAGAAAAAAGACCAAAAAAACAATTTAAAAAATAAGAAAAAGACGGCGCCTGTGGCTTATCGAGTAGGGCGCCGACCCGATATACCGAAGGTGGTGAGTTCAAACTCAGCCTCAGCCGAACTGCAAAACAGAAAAATAGCCGGGCGTTGTGGTGGGCGCCTGTAGTCCCAGCTACTTGGGAAGCTGAGGCAAGAGAATCACCTAAGCCCAGGAGTTGAAGGTTGCTGTGAGCTGTGTAATGCCACGGCACTCTACTGAGGGCGAAAAAGTAAGACTCTGTCTCTACAAAAAATAAAAAATAAAAAAAAGACTGCAATGGGTTTTTGAGTAAAAAGTTACCTAAATGGACAATAAGCATGTGGGAAGGTAGTCAATACCCCCTGTCCTTGGGGAAACTCAAATTGAAACCACAATGAGGTATCATCACTCCCCCATCAGAATGGCTATAGTTACAAAGACTGACAATGCCAAGCATTGGCAAGGATGTGGAGTAAATAGGACTGTCAATGCAAAACTCTAGTGGAAACAGAAAATTGTACTATGTACAACCAATTTGGGAAACTATTGGGTATTTTCTCACAAAGTTAAACAAACACCTTCTCTATTACCAGCAATTCCACATCTAGATATCTACCCAAGAGAAAAAAAATCTGTCCACACAAAGACCTGTACACAAATGTTCATAGTAGCTGTATTTACAATAACTCAAAACTGGAAACAACCCACGTGCCCATCAACTGGAGAAGCACAATAAAGTGCAGTGTAGCTGTAATATGCACAGAACATGACTCAGCAAGAAAAAGGAACGAGCTACTGATATAACAATGATGTGGATGGATCTCGAAAGAAGCCAGACAAACGACTACATCTGGTGAAGTTCAAGGACGAGCAGAACTAGTCCATGAAGTCAGAACAGTGGTAACCTGTGGAGCTCTGGAAGGGGGATGCCTTAGTTTACCAGGGCTGCCATAACAAAATTCCACAATCTGAGGGGGCTGAAACAACAAAAATTTACTTTCTCATGGCCCTGGAGGATGAAGTTTAAATTAAAGGTGTCAGCAGAATTGCTTTCTCCGGAAGCCTTTCTCTTTAGCTTGCAAATAGCCATCCATGGTCTTCCCTCTCTCTGTATGTCTACGTCCTAGCCACTTCTTCATATCAGACACCGGTCATACTGGATCAGAGCCTACCCTAGGAGCATCATTTTAACTTAATTACCTCTTTAAAAGCCCCTTCTCCAAATACAGTCACATTCTAAGGTTCTGAGGGCTCCATTTAACATGGATTGCACAGAGACACAGTTCAGCCCATACCAGCCCCTAAAATTGGGCACAAGACAGGGATATCTGCTGTCACCACTCTTACTCAGTGTAGTGGTGGAAGTTGTAGCCCGTGAAATGCAGCAAGAAAAGGAACTAAAATGAATGCAGAGGAAGGAAAGAAAGGAAGATATAAAATCGTTCATGTTTGCAGAATATTCCAAGAAGCTATAAAAATTCCTAGAACTAATGCGTGTGTTCAGCAAGGTCACAGATACAAAATCAATTCATGAAAAATCACTTGAATTTGTATCTGTTGGCAATGAACATGCAGACACTAAAGTTAAAACTACATCACCATTTGCACTCAAAAAAAATTTAAATATAAACCTAACAAAGCATTCATAAAGCTTATATGCTAAAGACTACCAAAGGCTGGTGAAAAAAATAAAAAGATCTAAAAAAAAATAGACATGTGTTCATGGACTAATGATAACCTCAAAGATAACATTCTTGCCACAATGATCTACAAGTTTAGTTAAATGTTTATCAAAATTCCAGCAATATCTTGTACAGATATAGACAGATTTGTTCTAAAATCTTTACAGAAAAGCATGGGACCTAAAATAGCCAAAGCAATATTGACAAAGAGAAATAAAGTGGGAGGAATTACTATATACAACTTGAGGGCCTCATCCACAGCTACGGAGGTGGAGACAGTGTAATGCTGGTTGAGGGATGAACGCACGGACCAGCGGGACAGAATGGAGAACCCAGAAAGAGACCCACACAGGCTCGGCCAATAGGTTTTTGACAAAGGCACAAATTTAGCAGTCTTTTCAACAAATGGTGCTAAAACAATTAGACACCCATAGTAAAAAAGTGAGCCTGTATCTAAACTTCAAACCTTATACAAAACTTAATGCAAAATGGATCACAGACTTAAATGTAAAGTGTAAAGCTATAAAACTTAAAGAAAAATAGAAAACATTTGGGATCTAGGCCTGGGCAAAGAATTCCTAGACTTGACAGCAAAAATATCCTATATGGAAAAGCTGACAAAGAGTTCATCAAAATGTTAAGCTTCTGCTTTGTAAAAGACCCTGTGAAGAGGATGAAAAGACAAGCTACAGATGGGGAGGAAAAGTTTTATCCAGTATCCAGTGAAGGACTAGTTTATAAAATACACAAAGAACTCTGAAAACTCTACAGTAATCCAATCCAATTTGAAAATGGGTAAAAGGTACTAAGAGACATTTCACCAAAGAGGATATATAGATGGCAAATAAGCACACGAAAAGATGTTCTCATCATCATTAGGAAAATGCCAATCAAAACCACAATTAGGTATCACTAAACACCTATCAGATCAGCTAAACTAAAAAATAGTGACAGCACCTAATTCTGGTGAAGATGCTGAGAAACTGCATCATTCATTAGTTAGTGGGAATGTAAAATGGTGCAGCCACCCTAAAAAATAGTTTGACAGGTTCTTGCAAGACTAAATATGCAACTATCCTGCAGCCCAGCAGTTGTGCTTCCAGGCATTTATTCCAGAGAAATAAAAACTTACATTTACATAAAAATCTGTACAAGTACGGTCAGAGAAACTTTTCTTTCTTAACTTTCTCTTTTTTGGTCAAAGAAGCTTTATTCTTAATAGTCAAAAACAGCCCAGATTGTCTTCAATGAGTGATTAAACTGTGTTATGTCCATACCACGGAATGCTATTCAGCAATAAAAAGGAATACATCATAGATACAGCCAACGATCAAGTGGAATCCCAAGAAATTATGCTGACCAAAAGAACAGACAAGTCCAAAAGCCTACATACTATATGATTCATTTATACACCATTATTAAAATGGCACAATTATAGAAATAGAGAACAGATTAGCTACTGTCAGGGGCAGGCAGGAAGTAGGTAAAGATGTCAAAGGGCAGCAGGAGGGTTTCTGTGGAGTTGGCTGATCTATATCTAGACTGTACCAATATTGAATTCTCGGCTATGATATGGTCCTATGCCATTGTGCAAGATGTTCCATTGAGGGGACTGGATAAAGACCCACAGGATCTCTGTATTATTTCTTACAACTTCATAGGACTATACAGTTGTTTCAAAATAAAAAAGTTTAATTTAAAATAAAAGAGCTAATGGAGTCTCTTGGTTCTTAGGAGAAACAGCAGGTTGATGAGTGGTAGAATTCCTTGGCAGAATCACAGAGTTTGGCCTCCTGGGCCCTGCGCTCTGCCTGTCTCCCAGCCTTATTCCTGGCCACACCCACAGCACTCAGAGCACTTTTTCCTGACCTCACTGTGTGGTGCTTATCACCTTGTTCCCTCTGCTCCTTGGCTACCTGGCCAGACCTCTCTCACTGCCCACACGAACTCCAGGGTCTGCAGATTGGCAGACCTCGTATCACTGTCATCCTCCAGCCAGACATTGAGTTCCCATAAACATGGGTGAACCAAGCATCCTCTCTATTTCTCCTCTTCCAGAAGAGAAAGTTATGGTTCAGAGAGGTGGACTGTCAAGGCCATGCCACTCAGAGCCTAGTGAGATGCAGCCAAGGTGGCTTGGCACTAGGATGTAGCCTGAGGTGCAGGGCACAGGGAAGCCAGGGGCTCAAGGAGACGGGGTGGAGGCGAGGAAAGAACCCCATTCAACGATGGGGAAACTGAGGTTCAGAGAAGTCAAATGCCTTTTCTCAGTCAGTCAACAACTATTTTCTGAGTAGCTGCTAGGTTACAGAGGAACACTTGGCAGACTCTGAAGACAGTTTGCAAAGGAGACCTGTCGAGACCCTCAAGGCTGCGCTCCTCCTGAACAATGTGGCCCCTGAACCTGCCTTTCTGCTTAATTGTTAGAGTCACTGCCAGCCATGAGGGCTGCAAAGGCATGGGGCTCAGAGCTCAGATGCTTCTGTAGTCACCCATCTGATTTGGGGAACCAAGAGCCACAAGTCTCACTTCCTTCCTAGCACCCTTCAGCCCCCAAGGATAGGACAAAGTGTCTACATTAGTTATTCTTATCCCTTTGACAAGATAGAAGAAAGCCACGGAAAATATCAGACTAGCCAGGGATGAAAGGGGTGAGATCAGAGTAGTTATACCCAAAGGGCTTTAGATGGGGAGCACCTTTGTCAGCTTTCAGGTCCCAAACAAGTCCCACTGAACATTCAACCTAACAACAGACAGACCCAGGGAAACCCTCGCGTGGATGTTTCTGGGTGGTGAGCTTCCAGGAATTTTAATTTTCTTCGCAATGCTTCTCAGTAATATATACATTTCCAAAAAAAAAAAAAAAGCCACTTATTATATTTGTAATTGGGAGAAAAGCCATGTTTAAAATTAAAAGAATAAAAGCTTTTCATTGCTCATCCGAGATTCCCAGCCTGGAACTATTGCCCAATAAAAGGCAGCTGTCTCCACATCTGTTTATGTATGGAAAATTTAATTGCTACTTAGCCGTTCTAAATCTCTCTAAGGAAAAATGTGGTCAAGAAACCAAAAAAGAAGGGACTCCAATTATAATTTTGCTTTCTGAAAACACATTTTTTGCAAAAAGTTTTCTAGGTTGCTTTAAACTGAAATTGCATTTGGTCCAAAAACAGACATTATTTCCTAAACCTTGGCACTGCTTTTAACATAACCTGCCCTCCCTCCTCATCAGGCAGCTGGAGTGTGGACAAGCTCAGATCCAGAAGCGTGAGGCTCCTGTACAAGTGATGTTGGCTGAGGCCCTTCACCCAACAAGGGGCAAATATCCCTCAACACCAGGCTAGTGGAAAACACATGTAAAACGCTAAAGTGTGAGCAGTGAGGAGCTCACTAGCCTCACTCCCTTTAATTTCCATATATTTTTTAAAAAGAGTTGCTTTAAAAATATTTGACAGTTTAGTCATCTCAGCCAACAGGAGCTTTTAGCATTGAATTGGAGAGGCAATCCCAGTTCCAAATTGTTAGACAAAGTGACATTTTGAGATCTTTCCACTCGGGAGACATAATTACAGAGCAGGGTCAGCTGTGATAACATTTAAGACTAAAGTGAAAGCAATTGTTTCTTATCTTTAATAAAAAGCTCTGATGTGTCTATACTTAATCAAAAGGGCTGGTGCTTTTTTTTACCCTGCAAGTAAAAAAAATTATCAATGTGTAAATAGACAGTGATACATAAAAACTAAGGCAATAAAGGGGTGGCCACGCCCCCACTCAATCAGGCCCTGAATAAAGGATAATTCCAGCATTGTTAAGGGGCAGCTGCACAGCGTCAACCACAACTGCTCATAAGCCCAGGGAGATGCAGGGTCCCTTCCTGTGCATTCTATGCCCAATCTAGATCTGCCAAGTGGTATTTTCACCGTCACTTGGATCCACCCTTTACTTTTCAGTCTTTAATCTCAGCTCCTGATTAACCAAAGGCTATTCAGAATTCAGCATGCATTTATTTAGAGGGCTTCTTTTAAGGTACAATGCTGAGCTGGGAGGCCTGGGAAGAGAAGATAACTAAAAAAGATGGGAGACACCTAAGGATGCTCGCAGCGGCATGGTCTTAAGGGAGGAAGAAAGGAAGAAGGAATGGAAGGAGGAAAAAAGGAAGGGAGAGAGGGAAGCATGCCCCTCAGCAGGGGTCTGAGCAAGTGTTAAGGACACTTCCAAATTGGAAGGTGGGGGGGGCACTTCAGCTTTACTTACATTTTGATTTTCAACAATAACATATGAATGTGTCCTTTGCATACTTGAGAATAAACACAGATATTTATGAACATCTGGTCACAACCACCATGAACTCCATGCAACATGCACACGAGCTGGAAACTAGGGCATGTTAAGAAACCCTTGGCAGGGCAATGCCTGTGGCTCAAAGGAGTAGGGCGCCAGCCCCATATGCTGGAGGTGGTGGGTTCAAACCCAGCCCTGGTCAAAAACTGCAAAAAAAAAAAAACAAAAAACCTCTAATGCTAGCAATAATTGTCCTTGGTTAACAAGATCAGATCATTATTTTAGGCGGCGCCTGTGGCTCAAAGGAGTAGGGCGCCAGCCCCATATGCCAGAGGTGGCAGGTTCAAACCAAGCCCCAGCCAAAAACCGCAAAAAAAAAAAAAAAAAATAAGAAAGAAAGAACAAGAAACCCTTGGGGGGTGGTGCCTGTGGCTCAAAGGAATGGGACGCCCACTCCGTGTACCAGAGTTGGCGGGTTCAAACCCGGCCCCGGCCAAAAACTACCAAAAAAAAAAAAAAGAAAGAAACCCTTGGGGTTTCACGAATGGTCTCTAATAGACAAATTAGGGCAATTAATTATTCCTTAAGCAGCATAGTTTGTTTTTTAGACCAAAGTTTTTCAAATTTAAGGAAAACAATCATGGAGAAGGTCAGAGGAACAGATGCCCCCTTTGCCACTGAAGATCTTAGACCGTCAAATTTCCTCTATTCTATACCTGGGGAAAGAGTCAGGGTCTGCTGACCAGGACCCCAAGACTACTTCAGGCCTGTGGTGAAATGCCAGCAGTTTTTTGTTGTTGTTGTTTAGTTTCATTTTTTGAGACAGAGTCTCAAGCTGTAGAGTAGAGTGCCATGCCTGGGTAGAGTGCCGTGACTTCATAGCTCACAGCAACCTCCAACTCCAACTCAAGCGATCCTCTAGCCTCAGTTTTTCTATTTTTAGTAGAGACAGGGTCTCTCTTTTGCTCAGGCTGGTCTTGAACTCATGAGCTCAAGCAATCCACATGCCTCAGCCTCCCAGAGTTTACAGGCGTGAGCCACGACGCCCCACCAAGCCAGTAGTTTTGTCCATTCAGTTTACCACCACCACAGCTGCTGCACAGATCCTTGGGGCACATATGTTTCAAGGACTAAGAACACAAGAAGCAAAGTCTACACAAGGTGTAGTTTAATGTAGGATGTTACAAGTTCAGCGTAAGACAAATTCAACAAAAAAATTCCACCTTGTTGATTATGTCTAGCTGGAATATTCTGAGATGCAAAATAATTTACCCAGAGAAGACAGGCTCGGCATGATTAAAATGACTAGAAATTAGTTTCCAGAAAACAAGATGCCTTCCTCATTTATTTGTTCAACAAGTATATATTCATACTCTCCATTTTCATTTTAAAAGCCCTGCAGTTAAATTTCTAAAAGACCAATTGGATTCCTTTGTGAACACACTAGACCTGGAGCATCCTGGTGTCCAAGCAGTCCTCACCCATGTGGGCTCCCTCCACCTCCAAGGCTTTTCTCCTGGGCCACCTCACCTCTCCTCACACTTCTCAGGGGCAGATGGGCAGGGGCAGCCAGCTCTGTGGGAGAAGCAGACCTCCAGAGCTGGAGGGCCCTGCCTCCGTTTCTGTCCATCCAAGTGGGGGAAACAGCACTGTCCCTGAGCCACCTCCAGTCTTTTAGGGGCTGTTGTTCTGCAAACCCCTCCTGGACTAAATTTGCCAACCTAGAATGGCCCTTACTCACCCACTTCGTCCCCCATCTGTTGTCACAATTGAGGACAAGTGTATTCAGGCTTTGCTGTCCCCACTCCAAGATCTATCTAGAAAATACAACCTGCTTTCATTTTTCTATTACTTTTTTCCCCTTTCTTTTTAAAAGTCATCTCACTTCTCTGCATAGATGCTCTCACATATTTATCTGGTTGTTTTTATCCTTTGTACGTTAAGCTGAACCAAATCCTTTCAAAATAAGATGTAAACAAAAGAAGAAAGAAGGAAAATGAAAAAAAGGAAGAAAGAAGAATGGAAGCAGAGAGAGAAGAGGGTAAGAAGAAAAGGGAGACAACATAGAGAAGGAAGGGAGCTGATGAGCTGGTTGGTTACTTGATTAGTTGAGCCCTTGCTAGTGGGCACACGGCTCCCTGGGCAGCAAGAACAGGGAGAGCTCCTCAGCAGGCTATGGTAGGGGGAAGGGGCAGTGACAGCAACACAACCAGGGATAGCCTCAGCCTCCCTGTCTTTCTGGGCACATCTTTACACATGTGAGCATCTCACCCTTTGTGGGACCAGCCCACACAGACGCATGCCAGGCTGAGAACTACCTAGTGGCCCCAGGGAACCTGGGAATGCTAAGCCACAGCCCTACCCCAAACCGATTCCGTTCCTAAACATCCCCACATACAAGCCCCTGGTGCACCACCTTAGGATGTCCTGGAGAACAAGCACTCTGACGCTGAGCTGATGTTGCAGGCCTCCGTCAGCAGTCATGCTCCTAAGCTGAGGAAGGGGCATACAGGGGTAATGGAGAAATGAATGTGCACATCTCCCCACAGTGAGGGTGGGCAGACCCCCCCACACTGCAGACAGGCACGTACTTGTTAGACACAGCTGAGGATGAGATGCTCCCATATGAGCCACACACAGTGCAAATGCATCCCCCAGCTCCTTCCCCCCACAGCAAGCCACAGTGGGAGACACATGACCCCATATATAGCTGGAGAAACACAGTAGGATGGAGCCAGATTTCTATCCACATCTATCCCCCTTCCAGGCACCAGCCCCTCAGTTTGCATACCCCACAGTGGCAGGAGGATGTGACATCCCAGACCACATGTGACCCCCTCTCATGGGCATTCAGAGCAGAGCCAAGACCATGACAGTTAGCTAGGAGCCAAGACCATGACAGTTAGCAAGGGCCCAGAGGAGGTGCTTCCATGACCTCAGTTAGCAGATGAGAAAACTGAGGCCTCTTGGCCCCTGCCCAACGGTGTCTTTCTTTGAGTCCTGAAGCCTGAGGATAAAGGAGGTGCCCTCAAGACACAGCCTGACCCTGAAGCAGACAGAGTGAGCCATTGGCCTTTGATGAGCCAGGCGGGGGCCCTGGCCCCTGGGACCCTGTGTCTAAAGCCAGCAAGCCTTCAGCTGGCCACCCACTGCCCCAACACAGGGCCTTGGAAAGAAAGCATGGCTGTTAGAGAGCAGCTGGGATTCACTGCCACTGAGAAACGTGTAACTTTTCTGTACAATATGAATTCCTTAGAACACTGGAGCTGGATTTGCTGTCATCTTTTAAAAAATTAAATCCTATCCCCCCATACACACTCTCACACACACACACATGCATTAGATACAACACACGCACTCATTCTTTTCACTTTAAATTGATTTTAGACAATCATGCCCGTTTTTCCAGTTATCCTAGAAAATGACAACAATTTTAACTATCCTAATTCACAAACACAGAACCCAAGAAACATACACCCAAAGTGTCAAGGTCAACCTGGAGTCCCCAAGGACCAGAGGCACAAACCACAAATCAGGGCCATGACCCTTCAGCCTCTTTCTATAAAGTTCCTGGTATGGTTATCCCAAAAGCTAGCTGTCTTAATGAATCTCAAACTTCCACACCGCAACGCACCCCTTTTCACCCTGGTCTTATTTTCTCCCTTACAAGAGGCGACACTTAGGGGAAGTGTTGAGCAGGGATAGTAACATTAACACAAAGAAAGAAAAGGCAATCTAACGTGGGGTCTCCATTGCCATGGAAACCTCATAGGCAATGGTATGTTTTTTAAGCACACTATTTTCTCTTCCATTCATTCATTAGAAAAGAAATGGAAAGAGTGGGCAAGAGAGGGGAAAAATAAAAAACAGGTCTCATTACAGCGTCCAACCTGGATCATCCTGTCCACCAGCCAGGGACCCCATGACCCGCCGCGGGGACAGCCACGGTGGTCTTCCACAGCTCCTTCCCAACTTTGCCATGCTCAGGAGGGGTAGAAGGCTGATTAAAACCCCTCTTCAAATTACACTCCTCCTGGAGAAGGCTCCCACCAGCCCCACCCCCTGGAAAATGAGCAGCTGCTCAGTTCAGGACACCCGGGAAAAGACCCACAGGGCTCTCAAAGCCACCTGAGACAAGGGAAAATCTCCACCTTTTCAAATCCTACTCACCGCCTTCCCAGGAGGACGAAAACAGTTTAAAAATAAGAACAAGAAAAGCCCGCGGCTCCCCCTCCAGCTGAGCACAGATAAACTCAACTAGCCGGGACAGCTTCGGGAGGAGCCCGGGGCGGGTCCCAAGGGAGCAGGCGGCCTGGAGGGGCAGGCTCCGGTCAGCCGCGGTCAGCCCGGGACTGGGTCCTGCCGAGCGGTCCTGACTCCGGCCCAGCCGCGCAGGGTCCCCGCGGCACCCACAGGCAGCCGCCTTGTCTTCTCGTCACCCTCAGCTGCAGGGACACACTGAGCCCTGACAAAGCCGCACGTGGAAAGCCTGCGCGGCGGGCTCGGGGCGCGGGCCGCGATGCCGCCGCCTGCTCACCATGGCAACCGGGCGGGGGGCGGGGCGCGAGCCCGCCGGGTCTGGGCGGCGGCCGGTCTGGCCGGTCCTGCGGCTTGGGGCTCAGGAGGGTCCAGACAGCCGGAAGGAAATATTCTTTATTTTTCTTTGCCCTGACACCTTTGCCCTGACCCACCACCTCTGACCGACTTTCTAGAGGGTCCGGAGGCAGCAGGAACTTTAAGAACTAGGTCACCACAATGAGCCCCCTTTTGGGGTGTCTGGACACTACTTCATGCAGAGGGAGGGTACAGTGGGAAACATGTATTTGCTTAAAGAGGCCTTTGTGTAGAGCCTGCGCATACGTGTGTGTGTGTGTGTGTGTTATGTGCATGGTGTGTTCTGTGGTGTGTGTGATGTGTAGATGATGTGTAGCATGTGTATGTGTTGTGTGTAGGTGGTGTATGGTGTGTGCTGTGTTTAGTGTTGTATATAGGGTGTGGTGTGTGTGTGATGTGTGTGTGCCCTCAATGATGGGAATCCTTTTGTCCTCTCCACCAGGTGCGTACTGAGTACCTGACAGTACCTGACAGTACCTGAGTTCCGATTTACCTGTTTAATTCTTGCCACAAACCTGTAAAGCAGTGGTTCTCAACCTTCCTAATGCTGCTAACCTTTAATACAGTTCCTCATGTTGTGGTGACCCCCAACCATAAAATTATTTTCTTTGCTACTTCATAACTGGAATTTTGCTACTGTTATGAATTGTAATGTAAATATCTGATATGCAGGATGGTCTTAGGCAACCCCTGTGAAAGTGTCGTTTGACGTCCAAAGGGGTTACGACCCACAGGTTAAGAACCACTGCTGTAAAGTTAAGGTACTATTACTGTAGTATTTCCGTCCCCTGGACAGAGAAGATAAACACCCTGCTCTCAGTAAGGTGAGGCACCTGGACAGTCAGTGCCCAAGGTGCACACATGTTATAAGTGGGAAAGGTGTGTGGGCCTTGCAGAAATTCAACCCCCAAGTTCATGACAGCCCACAGGCAGGAAAATGAAGAGGCAGCTCTGAGGCAAGGCCAGCACTGTCCAGCCTAGTCTCCTTTCACTCAACATCTTACCAGCCATCTGAAATCTTCAGAAAAATGTCCACAGATGCACAAATGCCCACCATGGTTTCCTCCAGCAGGGAGTTGTTAGGATATAGAGGAGGTCAGAAACTCAGAAGTTTTCACTTCTTGTATTTATATATACGTGTGTGTTATCTCCACGTGTATGGGTATATAAAATATCTTGCAAAGAAAATGCACTTATGTATAACTTGTGAAATTAAAAATAAATTCAACAAAGAGAAAACATTTTAGAGGAAAAGGTTGTCCGTAAGCACAGAACCTGGGATCTGAGGCTCAGCCCACTCCTCGAGCAAGGAGCCTCAGTACTCTCATCTGTTAAGCAGAGGCCGTCCAACAGGCCCCCCCCTCCTGTGTTGCTGGAGAATCCCATGAGATGCTAATGCACACACAGTTCCCAAGTAGGGCTCAGCTCATAGTCACTGCTTCATTAATACCATTAGGTACCATTATATTACTCCAGATTTTTTTCTTTTTTTTGAGACAGATCCTCACTATGTCACCCTCAATAGAGTGCTGTGGCATCACGGCTCACAACAAAGGACTCTTGGGCTTAAGCGATTCTCATGCCTCAGCCTCACAAGTAGCTGGGACTACAGGCACCTGCCACAACACCTGGCTATTTTTTTGTTGCAGTTGTTTAGCTGACCCGGGCCAGGTTTGAAACTGCCACTTTGGGTGTATGCAGCTGCCACCATAAGCACTGTGCTACAGGCGCCGAGCCATTACTCCAGAATTTACATGTGCTCTTAAATTATTGACCAGAATCTACCATATGTGTTGTTTTAGACAGGTTTTCTCACCCTGCAATGTATTGAAAACTTTCCTATATCAATAAATATTCTCCTGTGGCCACTGGGTCCCAGTTTTCTGCTGGTGCCTATCTACCCTCCACCCATCCAGCCGCTGACAGCAGGTGGAAAAGGATAGAAACCAGCAATCGAGCACTTTCTCTCCCCTAGCACTGAAGTGCAGAACCCACCCAGTCCTACATGCTGCCATGAACAATGACTCACTTTTACATGTTCACATGTCCATTTCACAGATGGATGGAAAAATTCCTGCAAGTCCAGAATATAAGGACCTGAGACCCACCCCAGGCCACTTTGATTCTTGATTCTTGTGATGGGGAAGGTCTGGCAGTGTGGCAGGCAGCATGTGCCCCAATCCTGCAGGGTCAGCCTCACAGGACTATAAGTGCATGCCTACACAGTGGGTGACAGTGTCATGAATGAGAGGCCGTGCCTGGAGAGGGCCTGGCCCCCAGGAAATACTGTGCTTCTCATTCCTTCCTGGGACACAACTCTGAATTCATCACTCTAAATGTCCTGATCTAGTCTACAGCCATACCACCCTGAACGCGCCCGATCTCATCTGATCTCAGAAGCTAAGCAGGGTCGGGCCTGGTTAGTACTTGGATGAGAGACGGCCTGGGAATACGGGGTGATAAAAAAAATAAATGTCCTGATTTGAACTTCACTGTGCCCAGATAATCACCACAAGTAAAAACATAGACTCGTGGTCTAGGAAAAAATGCCTTCATCTCACTACATGATCTTTTGTTCCTAAAGAGCTGATGTGCAAAATATTAAATAAATTAAAATAATTAGGATTATGTAGCAACATGAGAAAACACTTGTAGAAGTCATGTTGCCCATTAGTAAAAAGTATTTCTGCATGTGTCATGGGACTCTGTATAAGTGTTCTTCTTTTTTCTCTTATTGTGATGAAAAATGTATAATAAACAAAAACCAGCAAAGAGGGGAATTTCCTTTGTTTCTGGGCATCCACTATGCTCCAGGCACTTTTCCCTAGGCAGATTCATTTAATCATCTAGGTCTTTCACCTCAAATTCACACACCTCTCAGAGATAGGCTATACCCAACTCCTAAAGCCCAGAAGGGGCAAGAGCTGCAAGTCCTGGCCCACAAGGAAGCCTCTGCCTCTCCTGGGGGTGCTGGCCACATATCATCACAGAACTCAGCCCCAGGGGGTCTGAGCCCACACTGGACATTTTGTCCAAAAGCATCAGCAACAAAACTCATCTTTACTTGAGCTTTGAGCAGTATAAATTTCTCCATAGCACCCAGAAAAGCGGCAGAAACACTTCAACTTCAAGCTTTACCTACTGGGTTTAAAAATATCCAAGCATGGGCAGCTCCTGTGGCTCAGTGGGTAGGGCACTGGCCCCACATACCAAAGGTGATGGGTTCAAACCCGGCCCCAGCCAAACTGCAACAACAAAATAGCTGGGGGTTGTGGCAGGCTCCTGTAGTCCCAGCTACTCAGGAGACTGAGGCAAGAGAATCGCCTAAGCCTAAGAACTGGAGGTTGCTGTGAGCAGTGACGACACAGCACTCTACTGAGGGCAATAAAGTGAGACTCTGTCTCAAAAAAAAAAAAAATATCCAAGCAGCTGCCCACGCCAATAGCATGGTTCTCCTTCACTACTAGGGGGCACAAAGGTGGCAATACCTCATCCCCAGAGGGCCACACACACTCTCCTTTCTTTACAGCTTTCAGCCATGAGCCTGTAACATTTTATGAGAGGCATGAATGGGACTTCCCATAGACCCAGCAGACTCAGGCTGCCTGTTAGCCCCTTTAGCCCCTTCTAGATCTGAGTCTGGAGGAGAAGGAACAAGTGGCAGCACGGACTCACCCAAACTGCTGAGCCAGGAACAACCTTCAGTATCTGGGTGTGGCTGAAAGGCACCTGTTGTGTCACACCTGCCAGGGCCAACCAGGCCAGGAAGGGCAGTGTCCCTCAGAGATGCTGAGTCTACCAGCCTGGACATGTAGCAGACTGAGCAGCATCCCCCAGACAAAAACCCATCTTGAAATGGAGTTTGTTTGGGTATCCATTGGTCAAACTGAAGCGGTTCTGAGCAAAAGTGAGCAGTGAACATGCCTTGACAAGGCATTTCCAGATTCTCCTCCCTGGGTTCCTAGTCTTGCTTTGAATGTTGGCCTGGTGGAGCCATGTCTGCCCCTGGAGACACTGGGGTTCCTGGATGGCCAAAAGAGTGCCCCCCGCACTGAACAGCAATTCCCTCTCCTGCCCCCTGGAATCCATCTGAAGTGGGTAGCAGTTTCTGTCTTGTATGGCAGCAGCCCCTAGACCTCAACAAAGGAGAACATTAGGGGACCAGAAGCCTCAGGTACTGAGGGCTGAGGATGTTGGCAGAGTGGAGTGGAGGTGGCTGGGTAAGGGATGCTGGGGAGGTGTAAGCCCACCAAGGCCACATCCGTATTAACATCTGCATTGCTCTAGAAAGTGCCTCAGTGGGGAGACTTTGCAAGAGTTTCCAGAATGACCTCTGTGATGCACCTAGCATCCTCCCTGCCAGGGCCCTCCTTGCTCCCTCTGTGCAGCTCCATTTTCCAGCTCTGCCCAAGGCTCCAATGCTCTGGGATAACATATCCCAGATCCCCAATCCTATCATTACAGGCTGTGCAAACCCACGGGCACCTAAACACAGAAAAACACACAGTGTTTCCACCGATTGAGAGGAGGCTCCCAACCACAGCTGCTGGTATGTTTTCAGGCCGAAACAGAAAATGTAGCCAGAGCAGCATCAGCACATCAGTGTTCCGGGAATATGGTGCTTAAACACATGCCAACTCTTCCTCGGAAAATGGTGTGTTTCAAAACCTCAATTTCAGACCCTTTCTTTACTCAGAGAAGAAAAGCAAGAGGAGACCCAGAAGCCCAGTCAAGATCCTGGCAGGGGCAGTGCCCATAGCTCAGCGGGTAGGGCACCGGCCACATACACCCAGGCTGGCCGGTTTGAACCCAGCCCAGGCCAGCTAAACAACAATGACAACTGCAACAAAAGAATAGCTGGGGCTCGGCACCTGTAGCTCAAGCGGCTAGGGCACCAGCCACATACACTGGAGCTGGCAGGTTTGAATCCAGCCCAGGCCTGCCACATAACAATGACAACTACAAGAAAAAAAAAAATAGCCAAGAGTTGTGGCGGGCACTTGTAGTCCCAGCCTCATGGGAGCCTGAGGCAAGAGAATGGCTTAAGCCCAAGAATTTGAGGTTGCTGTGAGCTGTGATGCCACAGCACTCTACCCAGGGTGACAGCTTGAGACTTTGTCTCAAAAATAAATAAATAAATAAGGGTGGCGCCTGTGGCTCAGCGAGTAAGGTGCTGGCCCCATATACCAAAGGTGGCAGGTTCAAACCCATCCTTGGCCAAACTGCAAAACAAACAAACAAACAAAAAATAGCCAGGCATTGTGACAGGCACCTGTAGTCCCAGCTACTCGGGAGGCTGAGGCAAGAGAATCGCCTAAGCCCAGGAGTTGGAGGTTGCTGTGAGCTGTGTGACGCCATGGCACTCTACCAAGGGTGATAAAGTGAGACTCTGTCTCTACAAAAAAAAAATATATATAGCCAAGTATTGTGGCGGGCGTCTGTAGTCCCAGCTACTTGGGAGGCTGAGGCAAGAGACTCGCTGAGGTTGCTGTGAGCTGTGACACCATGGCATTCCACTGAAGGCAACATAGTGAGACTCTGTCTCAAAAAAAAAAAAAAAAAGAGATCCTGGCATAGTGTTCTCTTAGCTTCAGTGTCCAGGCTTCCATGGGAAGGAGGCCTCCAACTCCAAACCATGACAGCAGCTGACAAGATTCTCTCCTTGACCAAATTCTGCTCAGCCTCCCCTGAACTCTCTTCTCAACCAGGCTCTGATTTTTGGGATTCTGGGTTAGTCTCTGCATTGTCCAATTTTAGCAAGAAATCTGCACCAGGGATACAGAGGGCCAGTCCAAACCCTGGTCATAGGAGAGCCCAGATAAACAAATAAGTTAAAATGGGCTCTCATTATCAGAGTAGCCAAACATTAAAACCCCAATAACAATTAGCACCACTGTACCCAGAGCTTGGTCTCTAAACACCAAGTTTGTTTGTTTTTTGAGAAAGAGCCTCAAGCTGTCACCCTGGGTAGTGTGCTGTGGCATCACAAGCTCACAGCAACCTCCAACTCCTGGGTTCAAGCCATTCTCCTTCCTCCACCTCCCAAGTAGCTGGGCGTCAGGCACCCGCCACAACGCCCGGCCATTTTTTGGTTTGCAGCCATCATTGTTGTTTGGCGGGCCCGGGCTGGATTCGAACCTGCCAGCTCAGGTGTATGTGGCTGGCGCCTTAGCCGCTTGAGCCACAGGTGCCGAACCTAAACACCAAGTTTTAACAAGAACCCAGCATCCTAGAAGTGGCTAATTCCAGGGCTGGGGCAGGGAAAATAACAAGATGAGCCTGACGCATGTTGCAGTACCGAAAAATGAGGAGGTACAAAGGAAAGTAGGAAAAATATAGAAGATAAATAAGGGCTGGTCCAAAGAACACAGGACCCAATATGAAGGAGCTTCCTACAAGGATAGTTCAACAGCACACATGTGCTCAAAAACCCAAAGAGAATGGGTGGCGCCTGTGGCTCAGTGGGTAGGGCCGAGGCCCCATATACCGAAGGTGGTGGGTTCAAACCCGGCCCCAGCCAAACTGCAACAAAAAAATAGCCGGGCGTTGTGGCAGGCGCCCGTAGTCCTAGCTGCTCAGGAGGCTGAGGCAAGAGAATCACCTAAGCCAGGAGTTGGATGTTGCTGTGAGCTGTGACGCCATAGCACTCTACCAAGGGGGATAAAATGAGACTCTATCTCTACCAAAAAAAAAAAAAAACCCAAAGAGAAGGCTTTGGTGCTATTAGGGAGTGGGGTGATGAATAGCCCCTTCACACACATACATACAATTTGTCTTCAGAATCTACAGTTTCATCACCTTTTTACTGCAAGGAAAACTTGTGAAAGACTAGAAAACTGTGAAGGTTGGAGAAAACTGAAAGCAGTGCAAATGATCCTTCTGCACAGAAATGCAAATTGGGTGTGTGCGGTGGAGAAGACCCAACTCCCACCAGTCTGTACCTTCACTTGCACATTCCTTATTGTCTATAAATGTGCTGTTGAATGATAACTACAGAGGAATTCCCGGGGAGTGGGAGGCGGGATGTTATTTGGACCAGAGGACAGGAATGACTTTAAGATCCTCATTGCCTGTATGTTAATGAGTTCAATCAAATCTTTGGCATGTGCTCATTTTCTATTTGTGTGACAGCCATGATTTTACCTTTTTAAGAAGTGGAAGAAACTACACCAGCATAAGCTTTATTTGGGTATCTAGACTCAATTACTATATGCTCAGTGTGGGGAGTACTGAGCTGTGCTGGTCTTCTGAGCAATGGAGGGCCTGGGGACATGCCCAGTTCCTGGCCTAGGTGGATCCCAAGATGGACAGACAGCAGCAAGCCAAGCCAGATGGCCCCTACACATATCAGCTCTGAGATGCCAGCAGCATACATCCCCAAAGAACTAAGTACAGAGAGGCCCTCTACTTCTGGGATGGTCTTCCAAGGTGGCAGTGTGCAGCTGGTAGACGAGGTCAGAGTTCCTCACCACATCCTGGAGAGGTAAGGTTGCAGGAGAGGTCAGGGAGGCTTCCAGAAGGCATTCCTCAGCAGTTCATTCCGATGGTGGCCAGGCCTGTGCCAGGGTCTGGGCCACAGGGAACAATGGGGAGCTAAGTAGATACGGTTCTGCCCTCAAAAGTGAAGCTCACATTCTTGTGGGGGAGATGGAAAATAAATAAATGAACCAAAAAGGCACCAAAGACTGTGAGTTCAAAGAAGAAAGCAAGTCTAACAAGCTTTTTTTCTCTCCTAGGTCACTCATTCTGAGGTAAACCAGCCACCATGTTGTAAGGATGCTAAAGCAGCCCCATGAAGCTCCTTCCCCATGTAGGAAGGAACTGAGGCTTCCAGCCACAAGCTGGCACCAAGTTGCTGTGAGTAAATGCGTCACCTTGGAAATGAAGCCTCAGCCCTAAACAAACCTTCAGATGAGACTACGGTTCCAGGTACCATCTGACTGCAGCCTGATGAGAGATTCCCAAGCCAGAGCCATCTTGGCAAGCTGTTTCTGAACTTTTGCCCCATAAAAACTGCAAGATGATAAATGTTTATTATTGTTTCAAGGCACTAAGTTTAGGGGAAATTTGTTATATTTCACTACATTTGTTACACACCATTGGGCAGTGGCCACTTCTCTGGCCAGGAAAATCCATTCAAGGAGACAGAGGCCTCAGGGCCCAACCACCTCTTAAAGGCCCCACCTCTTAATATCAATTTGGGGATTAAATTTCAACATAAAATTTAATGAGTTTTGGAGGGGACAGAAATATTTTAATCACAGCACTGACATTTTGTATAGCACATGCTTACCATACAGGCATGCCATACATTACACATCATTTCTGTGAAACCTCATGACCTCCTTGGATCCCCCAGTTTACAGAGAAGGAGACTGAGACCTAGAGAAGAACTCACTTGCTCTTCAGTGTAAAGGCTCGATGAGAGGCATCCAACTCACAGTCTTTCCACTCAGTCTTGCTGCTTCCCCATGACGTGGCTGCAGGGTGGCAGTGCATTTGCTGAGTGAATGGATGCTGCCCATAGGGTCAGCAGCTCTAGTCTTTAAGAAAATTCATGGGCCCCACCTGCCTAAGACTGGGGTTGGGGTTCAGCCTCAGAGCGTGAGGTCACATGAGAAAGCAGAAGTGCACAAGCTGCATGCCCTCCAGATCCCGCCACTGACCACTGCATGGCCTCAGCCCTTCACTCCAAGACACAAGCTTTGCATCTGCAGAATGGGCCTCCCATTGCAATCTCAGTCTTGCAGGGCTGCCATGAGGAAGGAAGGCATAGCCTGCAGCAGATCCTCCCCAGACTAGGGGAACCATTGCTCCATTCCAGTGGCACAAATGCCCTGAGCACAGAGCCATCTCACTGATGCATTTGGGGTGCCGGATATTGCCCAGCACAGTGCAGGGATGGACAGTGTATGGAACAAATGAATACAAGAGGTGGCCGCTTGGGCCCAGACCTGTGTCCTTAGACCAGCTTCTCAGGTAGACAGCTGTTTGCAAGAGCAGCCACAAAGCAGGACCCTGCAGCCAAGAGCTTGAGGGCAGCATTAACTTCTCCCTCCAGTTGGGATCCTCTGACCTTTCCCTCAGGTGCTTCTCCAAGTGGCATGGAAAGGTCAAGTTCTGTGGACTCACTTCCCATTCCTTCCTGACTCCTCAGTCATGCATCAGCAGAGCAGGGCTGGGTAGCACTTCTGACCACAGAAGCCTGAGCTTAGACAGACCAGGGGGCGGGGTGGGGGTGTGGTCAAGCTCCTGGGCACCCTTGGCCATTTTGTTCTGCTCCTCAATTATAAAAACAACAAACCTTTCTATAGCTAGATTTCAAACGTTAAAGGCAGCTTCTGAAATGAAAAGCTGACTTTCCCACAGAGCACTAAAGCACTGCATAGGCACAGGGTTGACTGGTGTTTAGGAATTTCTCTTTGGACCCTGGTAACTCTGCTGAGGGTCCTTTCACAGGATGAACACTGGACACTGCTTCCTCCCGAAAGGAGCCACTTCAGACTGGATTTCCTTGAAATTATGAGAACTTTTTCTGTTTTCACATCAAACTTTCCTTCAGGGCTCAGCTGGATACTATGAGAATCTAAGAGATTTAAAAGAAAAGAAGGGTAGCCGGGCGTTGTGGCGGGACCCTGTAGTCCCAGTTCCTCGGGGAGCTGAGACAAGAGAATGGCCTAAGCCCAGGAGCTGGAGGTTGCTGTGAGCCATGAAGCCACGGCACTCTACCAAGGGCGACAAAGTGAGACTCTGTCTCTAAAAAAAAAAGAAAAGAAAAGAAAAGAAAACAAGGGGTCAGAGAGATAAGGCAATGGAAGAGGCAGGAGAGATTTGAGGCCTAGAGAGAGACACAACCTATTGTTCCTGGCTCTGAAAACAGAGGAGGGGTCCATGAGTCAAGGAATGCAGCAGCTCTGAGAGTTGACACAGCCTCAGCTGACAGCTCCAAGGGAATGGGAAGCTCTCAATCCTACAACTGCAAGGGACTGAGTTCTGCCAACAGCTCCAAAGAGCAAGGCAACAGACTCTGCCCTAGAGCCTCCAGAGAGAAACGCAGGCCTGTGACACCTGCATTTTAGTTCGGTGAGACCTGTAGTGGACCTCTGAGCTGAAAAACTGTAAAAAAAAAAAAAAAAAAAAAAAACTTGTGTTATTTCAAACTATAAGTTTTTAGGAATTTGTTAAAAATGGCAATAGAATAGCCGGGTGTTATGTTGGGCACCTGTAGTCCCAGCTACTCTGAAGGCTGAGGCAAGAGAATTGCTTAAGCCCAAGAGTTTGAAGTTGCTGTGAGCTATGATGCCTTCGGCACTCTACCCAGGGTGACATAGTGACACTCTGTCTCAAAAAAAAAAAAAAAAAAATGGCAATAGAGAACTAATACAGGATTTTTCTTACAATGACAGAATTGATTCAAAACTTCATCTAAATCGCTAAAAGTTCAAGAACTAAATTTGCAAAAGAAGACCTAGGTGGGTGTCATAGATTGAATTATGTCCCCCTAAAGGATATATCCAAGTCCTGACCCCTGGAACCTGTGACCTCGTTTAGAAACAGGGTCTTTCTAAGTTTAATTAAGCCAAAGATCTCAAGATGAAATCTTCCTGAACTAGGATAGTTCCCAAATTCAATGACTGGTTTCTTTTTCAGAGAAAACAGAGAGAGTCTCTGCGACACACAGAGGGAAGGCCATGTGTCGATGGAAGTAGAGGCTGGAGTGATGAGGCCACAAGCCAGGGACACCTAGAGCCACCAGACCTGGCCGAGGCCTGGAACAGATCTCCCCTAGCACCTTGGAGGGAGTCTGGCCTAGTTTATTCCCTGATTTTAGACTTCTGGCCTCCAGAACTGTGACAGAATAAATTTACATTTTCTCAAGCCAACAAATTTGTGGCAATTTGTTGCTGCAGCCATAAGAAATAAAAAGAGGGGTGGAATACATGTTCTAAAATTCCAAGATACATTATAAAGGGCTATGATGAGTTGGCCCAGACATAGGCAAATGATCAATAGAATGGACCAAAACACCCTGGAAAACACCCGTGTAGAATGAAAACTGGACATAGGACAGATGTGGCCTTATAAGCTGGTAGAAAGGAGCTGTACTCAAGCACAATGTGTCTTCCATATGGGTGGTTGGATTTGGCTCCTAATGTTCTGCTGAGGAGAGTTATAACCTTGTCCCTGGAAGACAGGTCTGTAATTTGCAGTTACCACATAATCCTTGTCAAGTTTTAGTATTCGGCTTACATTAGCATTATAAACTGAATTGGGAGCATTTCTTCCTCTTCCATACTCTGGAAAGACTACTAAATATTAGAATTATGTGCTCCTTTCCAGTCTGGTAGTATTTTCTGTAAAACTGGGCCAGGACTTTTTTCAGAATGGGGCTTTTTTCAGTAATTTTTAAATCACTGATTTTATTTCATTAGTGATTATTAGAATTTTCAGGAATGTTTCTTTCGGAGTCAGTTTAGTAAGTCATGTTTTTCTAGGTGTTCATCTATTTTATCTAGGTTTGCAACTTTGTTAGCATGAAGATACCTTCTTAAATATAGCTTCTCACTACTTTTAATTTATAGGAAATGTTTGCAGTGTTAGTATCTCTTATAAAGATCAGGAAAATAGCAGGAACAGCTAGTATTTTCTCACAAGGCCATTAGCACAAGAATATTCATTGAAATAGTTTTTTTAGGGTTGGCGCCTGTGGCTCAAAGGAGAAGGGCGCAGACCCCATATGCAGGAGGTGGCGGGTTCAAACCCAGCCCTGGCCAAACACTGCAAAAAAAAAAGAAAAGAAAAGAAATAGTTTTTTTTACTTGTGAAATGCCAAATGTCCATGATCTGGAGAAGGTATATAAATATGATTAAATACAATATAATACAGTAAAAATGAATGAACTAAACTACATGTCAAATTAAATGAATAGACAAACACAATGGTGAATGAACAAAGCAAGTTCCAGAATTTTATGTGCAGTATAAAATACTCTTGGGAACTTAGAAATGAATGCACAGACAATCTGCTAAAAAATTGAGACGCCCTGGATTGCAAAGAAGGCAAATTCATCACGGTGGTTTCCCCCGGGATAGGAAAGGTGGGGAGGGATTGGGGCTAGAGAGTGGATTGTGGGAACTGCAACTTTGTAATGACTTAGTTCTTAAAAGAAAACCCTAAGTAAGTCTGACTCAGTGTTGAGAGAGAGAAAGTGAAAATGAAGTCTCCCAGTAAATAATCATTTACACATGATCCTACATGGGTCTGAAATTTTCTGTTATGGATAAATTTTATGTTCCTAGACATCTACATACAATAGGAACTAATTAATCCATTGTTTTATAGAACTTTCTCTCTGGCAAAAGAAAAAAAAAAGCGCTCCCCTTGAGTTTGGTTGGGACAGAGCCATAGTATTACTCAGCACCCACGCTGGTGACTTGGCCTACAGACTTGGATTTCAGGTTTTGGATGAGAGTTGCTGTGGAGGTGATACCATCCCCCTATAGGGGTGTGCAATCTTTTGGCTCCTCTGGGTCACATTGGAAGAAGAGTTGTCTCAGGCCACACGTTAAATACACACACACAAATGAAAGCTGAAAGCTGATGAACAAAAAAAGGTCTGTGCATAATTTTCATGATATCTGCAACCACAGATAAGCAAAAAGTCCTCA